>JAMBLF010001063.1:0-145243 GCA_030578115.1 Leucoptera coffeella
AATAAAACTTTAGTTAGACATTGATAAGGTTGAGTTTTGCGTACTAATGAACCTTGATTGGCTTTTAGGTATTTTAGTATTCTAGATGGGTAGGAGTTGCCTAGATAATGATAAATCTAGTAATAAGGTTTAGGATATTTTAGATTTTTTTACATAGTTTTTTTTGTGTACATTACGGCTATGCATTGAAAAGTATCGATAAAAAAGACGAATATAACAAATCCCGTTCTAGTCTGGAACGTAAATACTACTAACTAACTAGCTGAATTTCACGTCGTTTAGTCTTCAACGGTGTCTAAAGGACTTGGTGTCAATAAAATCTATTGGGCGATAGGTTATCTAACTATACCTTATTTAGAATATATTCTGTTCATTCAATTCAATGTCATCATGAACCCATTGATTTAATAAAAGTGACAGAGGAGATATTATATCACCGAGATTCTGTTCAAAGACATATTATATCAATGAGGTTCTTTCTATCCCAGAACGGTTTAAAAAACGTGAATGGAAACGTATGTATTAGCATATTCTCAATCTTATACTATTGCATGTTGCATAGCATTGAAAGCGAGTTATAAAAACCCTGTGTGGGGTAATGACCGATTTATTTTTATAGATATCGTCTAGCAGATACGTAGTATGTTAATCTGAGATTATCATACTTACACACATACATACATACACACTCATAAAGATAGTGTCTTTCTAGTATTAAGAAGAAAAGCTGTGTATGTTTCTTTGTTTTACTGTATTTCTTGCTTAAGTTATGCTAATTATTAACATTTTATATATATATATATTAATTTGATACGAGAAATAATGCAATAGTGGTCGAGGAAATATTATGCTTCTGTACTTTTGTCTACCCCAAAAGGGATAGATAATATTGTATGTATTAGGAGTCTCTTACTTCTAAATTTTTTACCTTTTTATCAATTCAAAGCAAAGTTTTTGATGTCCGAAAAGATCTTTTTAAGGTAAAATTAAAAACACAAACAATCTATATAGGTAATATTGACTTTACAAGATAATTGATGATTCATTCTGCCTATCCCTTTAAGAATCATGGAAGTGAGTTTCTATTTACATGCCAACTTAATTATAATAGTGTTTCATTCATTAAAATTTTGTTTACGATAAACAACATTGTTTTTAACACACTTACGTCGCCAACCTCCAAAATAGTCATTATCCTTGACTAGTCATAATAAATTACAGCTACAATTAAGGCGATTATTCAAAAGCCTTTTAAGTGAATTAAAACCTTAGTTTCCTTCCGGCTTAGGTAGTTTATACTTTTATCATAGTTTTATTTATAAAGCTAAGTTTAGGATTGAACTAGAAACGTGTCGAACAACATAATCACGTCAAATTGGAGATATTCTTCGTAGGGCAAGTGTACACAGCGTGACGATAAAAAAAAACATGTAAGTAAGGCAAGAAATATTTGTCAGGATAGTTCAGGATGGTGACAGTTTAATTATAATTATTGCTTAGTCTACTAATCTCTTAATCCCTTCTTATTTAAAGTCAACTTGGTATTGCTGGCATTAAAACATTGAATGATGTCACGTTAATATTGCTTTTGAAGGTAAGTCAAAACAAATAATTAATTACGGGTAAATATAACATTGACACCTTATTATAAAACGTCATTTTTTGTAAATCCGTACTAATCCTCGACTAACATAACTTCACTTGGAATGTGTGTGTTATTTAAGGCTACTAAAATTATTGGAATAAGATCTAAATTAGGTTAGCATTTCGGAACCTATCCTGTGCTAGCTGGGGCGTAAAAAGAATGCTAACCAGCTGCCATTCTTCCCGGCATGTCGAAGGAGGCGACTAAGGGACTAAGCATAAATAGAATGCATTGAGCAATGGGCTAGCCTTTTGTCAGCAATGTTCCATAATGAAATCGAAACCCCAATATTTATGCAACAAAGTGACCCGGGAGATTTTATACCTATCTCCGAGGTTTTGTCCTCCCCGAAAGGAATTAAAGGACGTGAATATATATGTATGTATTTCGGCACCATGTCATGTTATTGTATACGTATTAGTAAGCGAATATACCCTTTCATCATTTCATAGTAACAATTTATTAGGTAACTATGTACACAAAAAGTTCTAGGCTCGAGTTTTGCACCACCAAGTAGGTATGTTATTTGAGTCTAAAACGAAGTATGACATAAGGAGCCTTATAAGCAAAAAGTTGTGTGGGCAGAATATTAACGACTCACCTTGTACGGGTAATAGGCTTGTTGTCCACTCATTTTGATGGTTTTCTAAAAACAAACAATAATAACTTTTAAAACTCAATTCTAGGAATCTAGTATATCTAAAAATAAACACTAGGTTGGTACGAAAACTTATAATGGAACTATTTTAAACCACAAACAAGTGTAAATATATCAAAATGAACGTAAAACTGAATATTTATGTTATAGGTTACTAAGACGTACTTTTCCGATTATATAAATAGAAACACGTCCGTTCGCTTCGGCTTCAGCAACGAAAATAACGTGAAAACTCAATGGCTACATACATTACCAAGTTTTGTGCGTTCGGCGCCAGGGGTTGTAAACTTGTTTTAAGTGTAATAGAAATCGATATACAAGATACAAATAAACTGGTACACTCATTGTTACCATTGAGGTCTGAGAAGGACAAACTGTTGGCGATTGCTCCATTAATGTCATTGTTAATATATATTGAATAATGTACAATAATATACATGGGAATTACGTATGTATTTAAGGAACTTTGTCCCACGTTATGACAGAAAACGTTGGAAATATGACAAATATTTTCTACTAAAATCGGGACACCTAACTCAGTTAGCGAAACCAGTTTCAAGTTCATTGTACAACAGATTTATATTAGTTATTTTATCGTACAAAACTTACTTTAACCTAGTCCATTCATCAGTTCTTTTTTTTACTAAAAAGGTAAAAAAGACAGCTAGTTAGACAGACTTTTAGTTCTTCACTCCGATAAACAAGAGTATTATAGTGTATATGTATATTTCAACATGGACGAGTAAGTGCCATAAACATGTTATAAACCCCTGCGCCACGTAATCTCAACCCGCGGTGATGTCATCGCGCCGGCCGGCTTTTGACAAAACAAACCGAAGAATTTCCGACGAAATTATCGACTGCGTTGGCTGTTTGGACAACGTTGGCTGTTCAGTGTCAGCGTTGGTTGTTTGCGTGTTGTTGTGGCAACGTTGGGCTACGGTAGGTGTATTTTTAAAACCTGGAAAATTAGTGCTAAAAAATGTAGCGTAAACTATATAACTTTATATGCTTACCTAAATTAAAGTTCCTATTTATACATAAAGGCATATTCAAGTCCTTTAATCCCTTTCTATTGCGATTATGATGGCAGGTTGCTAGCCCATCGCTCAATATATGCCATTGATCCCTAGTCCCTCAGTAGCCTTTTTAGTAGTATGGCATTAGGTTAGCATGTATGTAGGTACTTATACTGCTACATATAAGCCCTTTAGGTCTTACTAGGTAGCGAGATAGCACTCTTATTTTAACAATGAAAGGTATCATACTCCAATATGTCTTATTAGTTTAATATACATGTAATAATTCGACGTAGCTCAGTTATTTGGGGCTTGACCCTATATTAGTGGGTACAGGGTTCAAATCCCGCTTGAGAACGTACCAATGGAAATGAAGTTTAATTTTTTTTAAAGAAGAAAATCACATTTACGAAATGCATCGAATTATACTGTGAGGAAAAACATCGTGAGGAAACCTACCTGTTCGTCGAACAGACTATAGTTAGTGCTTGTAAATGGCGACATGGCTTACCACCTGTCACATTGAGTACTGACTATCTGGTAAACACGTGGGTTCGAGGCGTACCTTCGTAATTGTGGAGATGGAAACCTGAACCTCTGACTACCTATCAAGGGTTAATGGTCGTGAATGCGTTTGTCTTTTTTTTTGTTTTGTCATGTATTATGGCGGCTGTCTTTACCCCTTTACAAAATAGTCCTAATAGTCATCACATAGCCATTACCTATTAGGCGTGACTAGTACGTATGTAAATAGACAGGTTTGTCACCGCAATGATTAATCCCTCGTCATTATTGAGATGAAGATTCGTTATTCATCTCGGCTGTTTTATTAAGAACTGTGTGCGTCATAATGACTCATAGTTAACAAAGGTCAGCGATGATGGTTGCTTGGAGATTGTGGTATCGAAATGATATGCCTAGTGTTTATATATGGTTTAGCGTTGATTTGGGACATGGGTGAAGTTTAAAATAATACAATTATCAGGTGGTCTTAGTTTAAAATAATAACTAAAACTGCTAACTAAAATTTCTCATGATGACTATTATCGCTTTTTAGGCAATACTATGATATAACCATTTCCATGTTACACATCAAATAAAAATTGAGAGATTACACTGAAATCTGTACTAGTTGTTGCAAATATTTAGTAACAGTCCAAGCGCCTACAAAATATAAGAGGCAACATTTAACGTTTTAGTGATTTGCTAATCGTTTTTGTAAAGGAGTATTGACAAACTACACTATACTTACTGTCTGTTAGCATAAAGCAATTTTAGAGAGATCACTAAATATATATATATATATATATATATATGTCTTAATAAATGATGGAAAAATTTAACATTATCAATCATATACAGTACATACCATTTCTCAACACGTAAGAACAGGTATGAGGAGGTTGGTGAGAATAAAGCATGAGAGATTTATAAGCATGGCGACCGATAGTCTCTGCTTACCCCGTTCGGGACAAGGAAGTGAGAATATATGTATCTCTCATCAAATGTGTCTTTACATTTCACTAGATAGCTAACACCCAAATAGAAAATGCATTCGCAAATATAATATGATATTATCCTAAATCCCCGAAGGCGGAAAACTAAGAACTACATAGTCAGAGTATTTTAGGAACTAAGAGAATATAGAAAAAGTATTAAAAAAAAACTTAGCAATAGCGTGATTTCAGCAATAAACACGACAAGACTAACAAATAATAATAACGGTCTGTTCTGTACGAGAAAGAAAGATCATTTATTTGTACGAGGTATTCTCTGACATATGATAGTCAGATAGACGCTATATTGAAAAAGGGTAACATTAGGAGTGTCTACAACCGCCCAGTGTGAGTGAGAAGATGTATGAGTGTCATTGAAGTGAAAGTGGTCTGTCAGGATCGGGACAAATGGGGTTCCGTGATCTGTGCCTACCCCTCTACAGGGAATCAGGCGTGATGTGTATGCATTCAGAATGTTACCAAAGTCAAATTTAGTTTTAAACATCATGTTTCAATACACAATATTGGTACAATAACCAATTCTGAATAGTGCTATGTATTAAAAAGGATTCATGTTTTATTGTACGACCTATTTTAACGTCATGAAAACAATTGAATTCAGAAAAATTAAAACTTTGTATCCAGATTTCATAGTATTAATTTTGATTTGGAAAAACTAGTTTAATCAATACTATTACTATAATTGCTAAATCAAGCATTTTATAAAGCAATTGATTACGTATATTAAAAAAATCAACAGAATTGATACTTATAGATTTATTACTAGATCTCCCATTTGATTTTACATATGGCGAAATCTTTCTTGGTTTGTCAGATTAGCTTGGTTTTTACTAGTATAATATTATATTGTCTTAGCTTGGTTATGTAACATTTTGCTTGGTTGTATTTGCAAGGTTCTTTAACCGACGAGGGTCAACAGGGCTCTTCTGTAATGTCCTGTAGTGTCATCCTGGAAATAAATAAAAATATATGTAAATATAAAATTTCGCGTTACTTTGTTACGCATAGAAAGTATTAATTATTTGCATTTCTTTCACGATGTTGTGGGTAATGTCTAGGAACTTGTGAATTCTTTTTAGGGTAGATTTTCTCTAGATGTTAAATGTCTTGACCGAAGGTATTATATGACTTGAATGAGGACGAAGAAGGATGTATATAAAGATTAAATAATTAAGAATAAATTCGGATTTCAAATCCGTTTTTCAAATTCGAATTTAAAACGGATATTCGAATTTTACTGACTTTCATGATTTTCTAGGTTTTATTTATATGAAAGTAATTTATCGTTTATGAAGCGACTTAAAGTAATGAATTTTATATTTTGTAGCATGAGTCGTTGTTTGTTTTATTTTATTTTATTATTTACATTTAATAATTATATAGCAGAGTGCGAGCTGACAGTCCTAAGCCTGTAAAAGCATGAAGGAAATTTTCAATCAATTTATATAACCTCATGAAATATTATGTAAAACTATGTTTAATATGTACTATACTTACTAAAGTTTTTTTTTTTAATATGCTCTATCAAACTAAAACATACAATTAAACAATAAAAACGAAGTTTTCATTCTGTCATAAAAATTCGAATAAATTCTAATAATCCGTTTTTGCAAAACGGTTTTTTCTAAATCCGGACTTGGAAAAAATTCGAATTTTTGCAATCTCTAGATGTATATATAGCTGTGTTTTACGATTAAACCACGTGAATAAATACATGTATACCGCCCGCCCGCGACCACGGCCTATGCAACTGGGTCGAAACGTCGGGTGAAATATAAAGGTAATCAGATATCTTTATTAATTTATCGTGATACGACCCGGTCTCACATAGTAAATAAAATGTGTACAATCATATTTGGACATTATTACACCCAATTGAACTAGCCCCTTGGTAAGTTCATTTAAGACTTGTGTTAAGGGCACTAGACAACGTATATTTCGGAAATATATACATATTATATATAGATAAAGACATATATAGCATATATAATCAACGACCAGACTGGAAAGCAGAAGAAAACCGTAGTTCTTAACTCTGCCTCCACTGGGGGGAACCCGGGACCTCACGATTAGCGTTCAGGTGCTTAACCAATCGCGCCACGGAGGTCGTCACACACTCGCACACACACACACACACACACACACACACACACACACACACACACACATATATATATATATATAGCTGTGTTTCGAGAATTCAAGCACGTGAACATATACGTATACTAATGACTGAATGACCCGCTCCGGCTTCGCACGGGTATAAAATATATAGCCTACTCTACTATTTAATGGATGTTATTAAAAAAAACCTTCCGCTTGAATCACTCTGTCTGTTAAAAAAAACAGCTTCAAAATCCGTTGCCTAGTTTCAAAGATCTAAGCATACAAAGGGACGTAGGGACAAAGAAAGCGACTTTGTTTTATACTATGTAGTGATATAGGTTGGTACCCACCGAGATCCAGCTCTGCAGGGTCTTCCCGTATCTGTCTTGGAAAGCCTTCTTGATGTCCCCAAGGTCGATCTCGGAGCGGGTCACGATGATCCTCGTCAGTGTCTTGTCCTTTGTACCCAGGCCCTTCATGGATACGTAGAGGCGCTCAGCGAAGAAGCCTACTTTGTCCTTCACGCATTTCACTGGAATTTATATTTAAATACTATTTTAAAAGACATTAACCATCAGGGTCAGGCATCTATCTCCGCAATAGCGAAGGTAGTAATTCTATGGACACCTCGAACCCACGTGTTAACCAGATAGTCAGTACTCAATGTGACAGGTTGTAAGCCGTGCCGCCATTTACAAGCACTAACTATTACCCGTTCGGGGAACAGGTAGGTTTCCTCACGGTGTTTTCGACGTCATCATCACTAGCTATGTTTCATGCACAGGCATTAACTATTGCCTATTCCTAGGGCTACACCTAACCGGTGCCTTATATATAATTAAACTATTACATAATAAATACTCAAGCACTATTTATAGTAATTCGTGCCGAGACAAAAAACATTGCAGACGCATCAATTTAGGAATTCTACAAAACTGGAATTCGCAACTTAATTACCAATTTAAATAGCTTAGTTACATAATAAAATGCACTTCTTGTTCACCTTTTGACATTGAAAAGGCGAAATTGTGACTTGATATGCAAATTGCGTGCATTTGAATAAAAATGCAATAGACTGGGACTATTTGTGACTATTTTTAGACTATGCCAAATGTCAAGGTCAAAGGTAAGACTTTTTGTACAGATGTAACATGCCCACGATGTTTTAATTATTGTACAATTTTGGAACATACGAAGATGTAGTGTCTTATGTATGCCCGTGCTTTGTTATATATCTGCCATTTTTCCTATGTCGCGGGGAACTAGGAATAAATGGAATCTATGAGACGATGCGCTAACCTGTTACCGATATTGTATAACAAATCCGAGTGTTATTGTAAAGGTCACCAAACATACATTGTGTTCCGAAAATCAATCGATTTTGAAAGGGATTTGTCGTTAGTTTCTAAATATACGTAGCTACGTAATATAAGCTATAACTTTTTATCACCCACATCAACATTGTATCACATCAAATATATTGAAAGTGTTCCGAATGTGAACAGTAGTATAAGGTATAGTATATGATATAGTAGTATAGGTATTGAATATAGGTTTTTCTATCTTTCGTTCTAGTGTATGACTTACCAATAGCCAATAATCCTCTCTGAATCTCTCCTGAGAATTCTTCTTTGATTGTGTCTTCGATATCTTTCTTGGATATGATTCTGTAGTCTTGGAAGACCTGCAAATGTACAAGTTTTAGCTAAAAAGTAGCTTAATATATACACCTACTTTTTGTTTGTAAAAGCTTATAGTAACACATATGCCTATTCATCTTCTGTCTACATTTATCATATACATAGGGAGGTAGGTACATATATCAGAGGTTTAGTAAAAGATTGCCACTTTTTTAACGTGACAGAAGAACCATGTCACTTTATAAAAATACTGAATATTACCAAATTCTAGAAATAGACACGTATCTATACTTATTTTCCTTCACCTAACCTAACCTCACCATGCATGCCTGTTCCCGTTCTTCTCTCGAACGTAAAAAAATGAAAACTATCTACCGTTCTTCCCGATAATTCGTTGGTAAATAGAATCTATTGCCCGACACGCTAGCAACCTGCCATCACTATTCCATATTATAACTTTACAACCCAATTCATCCTAAAAAGCGACCTAGAAGATTATTTATTTATTTCACTTACATTTTATAATCCTTACAGGTTTGCTCCCAATACTATAATAAAACTAATTACATAATAAAAAAATTATATCTCATAGGTTCGGTTATCCCCCTAAAAGGGATTAAAGAACGTAATTGTATATCTATGTTATATACCTGTTTCAAATGTGGATAAGACCTCGTAACCAGTATGTTATGGAACACAGACTCCTCAGTGCCACTGATGGTCTCTCCAGCCTTCATGATGGAGTTGGCATCAGCTTTGGCTGCGTCCAGGTCTACGTTTGAGGACTCGTCCCTCTTAGCTTGGAGGAGGGAGACTAACAACCTCTTGAAGTGGCCTGAGGTATCGTGCTTCAGGTCGGATTCTAGTGATTTTCCGTATACTGTGGAAATAAGACACACATATAAGTGATCTGTAATAATAAAGCTCAATCTGATTGGTCAGAAGATAGTAATATACTCAGTGACGTAGCTATTATTCGAACTGGCAATAGTTTGTGCTTGTAAATGGCGTCACGACTTAACAGATGTTTTATTAAAAGCTGTATATGTAGTCACATTTGACTAGATGAACTATTCCTTATTAATGCTACTACGACCGTTTCATGCTAAATGTGACCCAGACATAGTATCCAAGGTTCTATCACCGAAAGGCTATGTACTTACCACCTGTCACATTGAGTACTGACTATCTGGTCAAAACGTGTGTTCGAGGTGGCCATAGAATCACTAACTCCGCTATACGGTGATGGACTTACAAATCTTTGGCAAGGGGAGATTCTTGGGTAAAGGGTTTTGAAATAGTTTGTTTGGTTTGTATCTATAATAAAAAAATCGTTGAAGGTATGGTACAATTAATTGAAATATTACCTAATTACCTTTTCACTGCATCAAGTTGTCATATTTATTGTTTAATGTTCGTGTTAACGTTATTTAATGCAGTGAATAAAGTGTTTTCTTACTTAAAAAACTAAAAACACAAAACCATTAAATACGTGGTTCAAAATTTCTAATGTAACCAGGGTCACCATTGCTTATATGGCTTTATCTCACACATATTAAGGTAGTCCTAACGGTAAGTAGAATATAAAGGTAGGTAGGTAGTTATTAAGGTATAGTATAGGTAGTCCTTACATTTCTGGTACTCCTCCGTGATAATGCTAATAGCTTTATTGGACAGAGAGCACAGAATCTCAATGATAGCATCCTCATTAGTTCCCAGTCCCTTGATGGAGTTGTTGAGCTCAGTTGCGAAGACCTCTGGCAAGGATTTGGTGAGGGTGACCATTACTCTTTCGAAGTCTCCCGTCAGCTCCTTTTTCAAGGCAGAGGAGAGGTCCTAAAGAAAATATAGATGAGTTGCTAGTCCATTGCAATTTTAACTTTGACTTATATGGGCAGCGTACAATGCTTGAATAACTGTATTTGAATTCAGTTTCTTGAATAAATTAAAACAAAATGTTGAACATATGATCTACACATGGTAGCTCTTTCTTATTCGATTTAAAGTCGTAGCAATCTTCATTAATATGTGCAATAGTAGTATAGGACCTAAAAAAGGCGAACTAAATGCTTTTCTCATTAGCACCATTCTAATATTAAAAAAGACTATGTAACTATCTATATATTTTTTAACAAAATATACATTTGACGCTTTGTATATACACACTCCCTTTTTTATTGTTTAGAGGTGGTCAGAGGCTCGAATGCCCAACTCTGATATTTCGAAGGCTTTATTTTTTATCTTTACGAAATAATCCAATCCTTACAATTTACCTTACAAATCCATCATAGAATATATTATTTCATTTAGTATCGCTAACAAATGTACATAATATTAAATATAGATCGGGTTAATAACAATTAAACCATAGTAACTGTACATCCAAGTAAGCGTACATGTAAATCTAACATCCTTTCACCTATATAACAGGACACTTACCATTCCATAGTGAATCTTGAACTGTTCTGCAATCTGGACTCTTTGGAGAACGCCCCTCTTGCACAGGATGTCAATGATGGCATTGTGGTCGGTACCCATACCCCTCATCGCCTTTTTCAACACGTGAGCATCGGCCAAGGCGTCGAAGTTCGGAGCATCATGGAGTGTGGGAGTACTCTAAGGGGATTCAAAGAACAGAGTTAAAGTTCAAAGAGAATAACCTATGACCGCTTAGTGTGTGAGTGTTAATGAAGGGAAAGTGGTTTGTCAGTGTCTTAGCCTCTACAGGGAATCAGGTTTGTTGTGTATGTATGTTAAATAACTCTACCTATATCACTGTAGGAAAACAGGCGTGAATACAAATATATGTATATAATACTTTCACGTTTAATCCCTTTTTGGGGTGGACAGAACATCGGAGATATAAAGTCTCCTAGGTTACGTTGAGTAATTATATTGTTTCCCATTATATTTATTAAAAATTAGGTTGGTGGCCCATCGTCCTATAGATACAATTTACCCATAGTTTCTAAACCTCTACGACATGCCGGGAAGAACGGCAGCTAGTTAGCATTCTTTTAACGTTCCAGATTAGCGTAAGTGTATGTAAGTATTTTAAACGGCCGACAGACGTAGCGCCATTAAAACACCCGTTTTCTGTAAATCATCAACGTTAAGCAACGCTGGGTGTGATCAAAATTTGGATGGGTTGACATTAAGGTACTGATGGTTTTAGAAAGGGATACATTGTAAGGAAAGCTTGCAATCTTCACATAAGCGTTGCGTTTTTTTGGGGGTTAGTTATAACTGATACTTATGCTTCATGCGTTTTATTTACTAAATTACGGAACAATATTTAATGCACCGAAAGTAAATGCATTTCTTTCCAATAAGATGCAAGATAGAACTTATATTATATTATTATTGTACTTATCATACATTGTAACATGTAAATATCAATAAAAAAAAGAAGAAAGAACTTAGAATGACGATCCATATTATTATATAACACTATGATATTTTTTTGTATTTTGTAACCGAAAAGGGTTAAATTAGTTAAGGTGTACTTACATGGTAAGGATAGTAATTTACTTTTGCGTTTCCGTTCATATTGATGATTTCCTGAAAATATGTATGTGAATATATAACACTTTACAATAATAACTTTAAAAAAATTAATACTTAGTGTATTGCGTAATTGAGAGCGTATATTTATTTTCCTGCATTTATATGATATAGGGGCTAAAATAAATTTTTAAAAATCTTTAACAAAATTATTTTAATTGAACATTTACTCAAAAAATTACAAAAAAATACAGATTTTACATTGTATCTTTCAGGAGATAAAATTAATAAAATGTTCACAAGGGGGTTTTAAATACCAATAAATACAAAGAATACTATTTTAAATTTGCAAACTTGTACTTTGAACACTACCTACCCCTAAAAACACAACCGTTTGAATAGACGAGTCTAAAAAGACAATGCCGCGAAAACTGAATTGCAACATTTAATAGATAAATTTATACTATCACATACAGGGGCGACAAACATGTTTAATGCACTAAGGATGCAGTTTAAATAATGTGATGATATAATTATATCTTTTATTAAATATGTTTGGTCCACTATGAATCCATTTTTGCAAGTTTAGATACATTAGAAGCATCTTTTGCTTGTTTTTCAGAGATACAATATTTTAAATTTTACCCAACTTAAGGTGTTAGTACAGGTACTACTCGATTATATTTCAATTTCGTTTCATTATTATATAAAAAATAAGAATTATGCATTACAGGATAGCCAGAGGTTAAGGCCCCCGTCTCTGAAACTTACGAATTTTAAAAGGTAGGGCTTTAACAAGCATGTTATTATTAACCAATACCATACTACGTAACAGGTGGTAAGCCGTGTCCTTGTAAATGCATTGACTGAATTTGATGTACAGAAAAAGAAGATGCATTTTATTTACGCAGCTTTTATTATTTAATATTTTCAGCCTTTGTGATATACTTAAAGTATGTTTTACTTGAAACTACGTAACCAAACTAATAATCAAATATCCTCCTTTGAAGGCTGTATAACAAAGATGGTTTTAAGTCTAAGAGCATGTTTAGAACATGTTATGCACCCCTGCATTATGAAGAATACACGTTAAAATTCATCTGGACCGGTTCGTGACGGAAACTTCATATTTCTTTTCGAAGGATAACGAGAGCTTTTTTTCTTTTTTACATATTTGGCTTACGTAAGAATGCTAGAAAATATTATCTGGTATTTATTTAATCTAGCTTTCAATCAGAACCTAACATAAAGTGTCTTGTCGGGTTGAAGTCGGTTCCAGATTCAATCCTCTTTCGAACTTGTAGCATTAGAAATGTAAGTTTTCTGAATATTTATGTACATTTTTACGTAAGTAACGTTTGAGGAAAAATGACATACGGTAACCATGTTTAGATTAGGTTAAAGATTCTTGTAAATGGTGGCACGGTTTACCACCTCTCACATTAGGTGCTTTTTATATAATTATCAAATAGGTTCGAGGTGGCAATTAAATCGCTAACTTTGCAAGGACTTACGGTCGAGAAAGTACATTATTATGTTGTTTTAATTTTGCAGTCTTTGTTTGGCTATTAATAGGCCCAATGTTTTCAAGAGCATAAGACAAATATAGATGCACTAAGTATTTATCGTATTTAAAAAACCAGAAGCTGGGGGCCATATCTCACCAGTCACCTTTAGCATTTAATAGATCTGTATTTGATAACGAGTTCATAACAAGTTCATACAGTCTATTTTGAAATGAACTGTATGAACTTGTTGTGCAGATCTGGGAGTCTGAGATTGTTCCCCAAGAATGGAAAAATGCGAGAGTTTGTGTACTGTACAAAGGTAAGGGGAGTGTTTCTGATTGCGGTAGTTACAGAGGCATATCTCTTCTTTGTGTGGCTGGTAAGATTCTGTCTCATATACTAAACGCCAGACTTAATCACCTAGCTGAAGAACTACTTCCGGAGAGCCAATGCGGTTTTCGCCCACACAGAGGTACTGTGGATGCAATTTTTGTTGTGAAGCAGGTACAGGAAAAAAGCCTTGAACAAAATCGTCCCTTATTCATGTGTTTTGTCGACTTGGAGAAGGCCTTTGACCGAGTCCCACGAGACGCTCTATGGATGATTTTACGAAAATGCGGGGTGCCTGGTAAGCTTGTCAACTTGGTAAGACAGTTCCATGACAACATGGAGGCAAGGGTTTGCTGTGATGGTAACCAATCAGAGGCTTTCCAGGTGTCAAGCGGCGTCAAGCAAGGCTGCGTAATGGCCCCGACCCTTTTTGCCCTCTACTTTGCAGCGGTAATGAATGATGCTGCAAAAGATTGCACACGACAAATAGGACTGAATATAAGAACGGATCAAAGTGTGTTCAATGTCTCTCGCTTCAAAGCAAAATCGAAGTTAGTTGCGTCCTCTGTTTTGGAAATACTGTATGCTGATGACGTGTGCTTGATGGCAGACTCCGTTGAATCACTTCAATCGTACGTGAATGCGTTGCACAGCTCAGCATGCAGATTTGGTCTCATAATAAGTGTGTCCAAGACGCAAGTTTTAAAGCAACCACCGAGAGGATCTGATCAGGAACTTGCTGAAGTATGTCTGGGTGGTCATACTTTAGAGGAGGTGCAACACTTCCGCTACCTTGGAAGCCGTTTAAGTTCAAATAACAGCCTGGCTATGGAGATCCCCGCCCGAATATCGTGTGCTGCAGCAGCCTTTGGAAAACTAGAGAGCAGAGTCTGGAGGCCACACAATTTAAGACTGCAGACCAAGCTAAAAGTATATAAAGCTATTGTTCTCCCAACACTATTATACGCTGCTGAGACTTGGTGCTTGTACAAGGTTGATGTGAAGAAGCTTGATACGTTTCACTTGCGTTGCATCCGCAAAATCCTACGCATTAAGTGGCAAGATCGCGTGTCGAACGCTGAGGTGTTGCGGCGATCTGGTATGACTGGCATTGAAGCTCTTTTAATCAAGACTCAACTGAGGTGGTGTGGTCATGTCCAACGAATGCCTGATAACCGTATGCCGAAGGCATTGTTTTACTCGGAGTTGTCTTCTGGCAAGCGCAACGTTGGACGCCCTTATCTTCGTTATAAAGACGTGCTGAAAAGACACCTGCACGATTGCGGTATATGCAAAGATAGTTGGGAAAAGCTGGCAGAACAAAGACCCACCTGGCGCTCAAAAGTAAAAGCTGGTGTGAAAAGTTATGAAGAAGGCCGGCTCAGTCATCTTGAGTTTAAACGCCAGGCGGCGAAGATTCGCCCTAAGCCATCATATCAATATACATATAAAAATGGCCAGTTGTACTGCGCGATTTGTGACCGAACTTTCAAGAATAAGTTCGGCTTCGCGAGTCACATAAGAGCACACAATAGACGTTGAAAGTGTCGCCGTCATCGGATAAGAGCACACAATAGACGTTGAAAGTGTCGCCGTCATCGGATACGATGAGGAGGATCATCATCATCATCATCATCATCATCATCATCATCATCATTTGATAACGGTGATTAACTAACCATTGTATTAGTAATCCGGTTGAATGTGTATGTATAGATATAAATATATTTAACGACCTCCGTGGCGTGATTCGTTAAGCACCTGAACGCTAATCGTGAAGTCCCGGGTTCGATTCTCGGTGGGGGCAGAGTTAAGAACTACATTTTTCTTCTGATTTCCAGTCTGGTCGGTGATTATAATATGTATTTATCTATATATCTTATATAACCTTAACAATAGCAAGGGGCTAGTTCAATTGGTGTATTAGTACAAAATATTATTACATATTTATGTATGATGGTAACGGTAGTCACACAAAACTGACTACCCCGACTGGGTTTACGGTGATGAGATTTTTTAATTGAATTTAGGGACAGTATTGACTCCTCATTATTCCAAAAGATACTATTTGCCCGCTTTACGATTGTCCTCGCTAGCTGGGACGCAAAAAATACAAATTAGCTGGCTTTCTTCCTGTGTCGTAGGAGGCGATTAAGGGACTAGGGGTCAATGGATCCTGTTGGGCGGTGGGCTAGCAACCTGACATTAACAACAACATCAATGTGACTAGGTTTAATTGGTATTTAAATGTTATTAATCAAACAGCACTCTTATAAACTAATCAAATAAGTTTATCAAGTCTATTTATTCATAGACACACATATGTACCTTATTTTTATCCCTTTAGGGATAGTTTTTACTGGAAACATAGCAACGTAGTGTTCTTTTTATAGTCAAATAAATTTATCTCAAGAAAGGCCATAATAAAAAGGAAACTGCTTGTATAAAATTGATTTATTACAATAAAATACAATCAACTTGCATTACATAGGGGTCGCCACATTTGTGACCTGTTTAGGTACGTAACAATGCTCATATACACATAAATACAAGGCGCCTAGTCTTCCAAGAAGAAGTATTGGCCCGCGCGTTTCTGCTCCATGTCCTGAAACAAAATACAAACATTAAAATGACGACCTCCGTGGCGCGATCGGTTAGCCGCCCGAAACGCTAATCGTGAGGTCCCAGGTTCGATCCCGGTGTAGGCAGAGTTAAGTAAACTACGCTTTTCTACTGCTTTTCAGTCTGGTCATTGATTATAAATAAGTATTTATCTATAATATGTATATATTTCTTAACTATACGTTGCCTAGTACCCTTAACACAAGTCTTAAATGAACTTACAAAGGGGCTAGTTCAATTGGTGTAATAATGTCCAAATATTATTATTATTAAAATGCTATGTAACACATATACGAGTGTGTATGAAGAGTTGTATGGGTGACTAAGGGGAAGGTGTTTGGTGTGGAAAATGGGTGTTCATTATCTGTCTATCCCTCTGGAGGAAGACGGGCGCAATGCTTATGTAATGTAATAAACAATGTAACACATATACATATGTACATCATTATACAATAACCATAACTTTACCAAGTATTCTTTTATAATACTTAAGATGAGGGAAAACATCGTAAATACTTTTCGGAATACGCTATGTAATAGTCAAAATTTACATTACAATATGGTATGCAAAAGTGTGTGAGGTTTGGCTATAGTTAACTAAATACTCAGCAGTCACGAAAATGTTCACTCGAACCTCTGAGATAGTCAGAGATATAAAATAATGGCTAGTATGTAAACGAACATGAAATGATACGAAATTGCAAACAAATACACTTAAATCATACATTCCCAACCCAAACCTAACCTTTGTAGAACGTTTAGCTATATTTTGGTGTTTTCATTTTCATGACTTTTTATTTGAATTATTTTCCTAATGTAATTTGTATTAGCTTTCCAACTAGAGTAACTGAAACATAATTAAACTACGTCATCGATCGAACACAATAGAGCCAATTACATTATCCAAATTAAGGAATTAAACATGTGTAACTATATATTTATGCATTTACAAAAACGACAAAGGTCAGCCGGCGCTATTTTTTATAATACACCAATACACGTTAAAACTGGATTCAAAATGTCATAGGTGCATAAAATCGTATAATATTACTTAAGAGCACTATGCATATGTTCTATGCTGTTTAGCTTAGTATGAGTAAGACAAATTCTAATTTGCATAATCAAATATTATGTCTACAAAAATGTTTGTAATTATGATTCAACAGTATGTTAATTAACTGCCTAACTTTCTGGCACGTTGTAGGATGCGATAATGGGTTAATAGAGTCTATTAGTATATAATTTAATAATGTTACTAAGCGATTAAACAATTTGAGCTTTAGTGTATGTTTTTTATTTTTTGTTTCGTGCTAGATGTTGCTTTTAAGCTGGCTGTAGCTTAAACAAGAGCTTTTCTTTATATTTTTGTATGTATACATAAACTTTGTGCTGTGTCTAGGAATCAAGTATAATGCAATACACATTGCAGTACAAATACAAATAACCATTTCATATATGACCAAGCTTTTTAGCCAAAAATCTAAAAAAACAAACTTTCTTATGCTATCTGGGACGTAAAAATAATCCCAACTAACTGCCGTTCTTCCCATCATGCCATAGCAGCCAACAAAGGAGTAAAGGCAAAGAGATTTATTAGGCGATGGGCTAGAAACCTGGCCTCAACGTTCCACATAACATTGCAACCCCAATATTTACTAAACAGTAACCTACAAGTTGATATATCTCCGAGGTTCTGTCCACCCCAAAATGAATTAAAAGATGTAATAATATTTCGAATGACCCATACCTAACATGCCTTCGAAATTTCGGAGATGGGCATTCAAGCCTCTGACTACCCCGCCATAATAAAAAAGGGAGTGTGTATACACAAGTCGTGAAGCGTATGTTATGTATTATACAAAAACTCACCTTAACCGAAGCGTGCTTATTGATCCTCGGTCTGAAGTTGTTGGGATCTCTCCTGAACGTGATGCCCAGGAGTTCCAGGAACCTGTTCATTCCGTTTAGAAGGGACTGCGGGGTGTTGGCTGTTGCATTCGCTGAGGGAGTGCCTTCAAACACTATCACCCTGTCCGCCAGGTACGTTGCCATTATGAAGTCGTGCTCTACCACAAAGCCTGTGCGTTTCGCGTGGAGAATGAATCTGTAAGGAACGATTGTGTAAGTAAATGGATTTTTGAGACAAGAGAACGTTGTCAGGATCATTTATAGAGTTTGTTTATCTTATATGTTGTTGTATGATGTAAAGTAGAGAATTGAATGTGTTGATAATAAACATAGTGATATGACATCCATAATCACCAAAGGAGTGGAGAGAGTTTCATTTACATTTATTTTGGAAATTATTTTGTAATAAATCAATCAAGAATAAACACAGATATCAAAACATTATGGTATCTTTATCAAAGTAATGTCCAATATACTAAGCAAAATTTTAGATTTTACCAAAAAGGAAAGAAATAATTAATTTTACTTTGTCTAATTTACAGATACAAAACATCTTTAAATACAAGCCCTTTTTCTATCCTATTAATATCCCTTAAGCACTCTACAAAACCCAATACCTACCTCTTAATAACCTTAGCCGCAACCAAACGCTGCTCAGAGTCCAAATAAGCTGAAGGTTCATCAATGAGGTACACGTCAGCCGGTTTACCCAGACACAGCACCAGAGCCACTCGCTGCAGCTCACCACCAGACAGGTTCTGGACTTCCTGGTCCATTATCTCTTCTATTTTCATTGGTTTCATCACGTCCGTTATGAACTGTGTGGGAAATGGGAGGTTAGCATATTTGGTCTTATATGGAATAAAGTTATTATTACATTATTTGTAAATAATAATCTTGCAGAAACCTACCTGTTCCCTGAACAGGTAACAGTCAGTGCTTGTAAATGGTGACACAGTTTACCACTTGACACATTAGTAACTGACTATCTGGTTAATGTGTGGGTTTGAGGTTAGAATTACTACCTTCGTAATTAGGAAGATGGCAACCAGAACCTCTGACAACCCCGCAAGGGGTGAAGACATTTGTCTTTTGTTTGAATTATTTATATTCAATTGCATTGCAACCAAAAAAATAAATTATAATACTTTGTTCATAAAAATATACATACATACAAACACATCACGCCTGATTCCCTGTAGACAGAGATCACAGATCCGAATTTGTGCCGATCCTGACAGACCACTTTCGCTTCATTGACACACATACATCTTCTCATACACACTCGGCGGTTATAGGTACTCCTTACGTCACCCTTCTTCAATATAGTGTCTATTTGACTGTTACATGTATAATTATAATAAAAACTAATTATCATACAGCAATAATGCAGGAAGAATTTTTTGATACTAAGTGATACTAAGGTATAAATATCAGCCAACAGAATGTCATTTGCCAGAAACAGGAAGATATAGGCTTCAAATAACTATATGCAACTGGGTCGAAATGTCAGGCAAAATAAAGGTACATATCTTTATTAATTTATCGTAATATGACCGGGTCTCTCATAGTAAATACAAATAACTAGTGTGAACAATTGTACAATATGCTGCTAAAATTATAATGTTAATATTACCTGCGGATGCACGTAGGCATCTCTAATCTTCTCGTGCAGCAAGTGGCGCACCAGCCCCTGCGATTTGGGCGATATCTTCTGCGGCTTATAACTAATGTTCAACTGAGGAAGCTGACCCAGTCCTGCAATAAAAACAGATGCTTAAATAAAATGCTTCACGACTTGAGACTACACATTTCCTTTATTATTGTGGCAGGGTAGTCAGATGCATGTTAGGTATGAGTTACTCTAGGCCGCGTTTCACTAGGTAGACAGTACCCAATGTGAGAGGTAGTGAGCCTTAGTCAAATGTAGGCACTGGCTCATCATAATTTACAGTTGCTCACCATTAGCAACTGTAAATTATGTACGTAAGTGATAAATAATTTTTAATTTTCTTCATTGGTGGTTTCCTTCATGCTAGAGCTGGAATTAGAACCTAGGACGTCTGATAAGAAGTCTGAGGTGTTATCCACTTGGCAACAGCAAATAGTAATAAATGACCAATAATAATGACAATTAAGTGACAAAGAGCATTTTATTTCTACAACTGTAAACCTACTAAAATACTTATTCACAGTGTTATAATATAACCGATGATATGTTAAGTAAAAGTGTCATAAAAGTTACTAGGTACAGATAAATGTCATAAGTGTATATTAACTAATTCATTTTAGCCACAATATTACTTCAATATTGATATTGTGGCACTTCAGTGGCCGTAATTTGACACTTTTGGCACTCCACTAACAAATTTTGGCCACTGAGGGGCTATCGAACTATATCTATGTCTGAAGTACAAAAAAAGCTAAACCAAACGTTAGTCAATGTCAGTTCAATATCCTTATATTTCGTACTCCACTATTGACATTTCCATACTTGAGTGGCCACTGAGGTGCCACTGAAGTGCCATAATATCGATATTAAGGCACAAGTGTGGCTGTCAAAATATTAGCAGAGTGCCACTTTTACAGCCGAGACGCAAAAGTATCGCTATAGCGACGCAGTTGAGTGGCTTTCAAAGTTAATTAGTGGAGTAAGGGCCCAGATATATTCACATTCTAATCCGTGTTTTAGAGTATACAAACAAAAACCTCCTACTTAAAGCATTAATATTGAATTGCAATAGCATTTCATTTGAAACATTTATAGCAGGTTGTTCACCCATCACCCAATACACCTATTCCCTTGGTTACATCTGCACTACACTATTCAGATCTTTTTTTTTTATCTCACATTAGCAAGTACTGACACATTCAGTAAATAATATGATTTGTCAGTGAATATGATATTTCAAATATTATATTGGTAAGGATTTTTATAACCATTATCACAGAAAAATAAGCTTTGATTTTTCTGACTAGTAAATAAAATATTACGATGATTGAATTTTACAAGTTGATTGTACAAATTAGGATTCATTAAAATCAATGACTGAATTATAACGTCCTTATTGCGTTTTAAATGCATAATTGGTTCTCAATTAGGTAAACTAATCGAACGAATAAAGTTCATAAGATTTGCAGCTAATTAGATACGAATTATAATTGTCCGAAAACACGTACCGTCTGTGGTCATCGAAGATTCTACATGCCGTAAGCATTTCTGGAACACCGGATGGAAGAACAAATCGAACAATTCACCACGAGCCATTATAAATAACAACAAACAAGATGATTCTAAATACACCAATGATATTATAACCTCAAACTAAACAAGACTGCTACATTTTACACTATTAAAGCTTTATTTCACTACTTAACCGTAACGTGAGATCTAGATAATATACACGGACACATAAATCACTGTTAATGAGAGCTTTTAAGTAATATAAAGACTATTTTATGAGTAAAATGTTAAAATATCGACGAATATCTGCCATGACAAACTTTCTTTTGTAACGAATGTCATGAATGACTTATGTCATTTGAAGTGTCAGTTACCAACAGTTTACACGTCAAACTAATAAATTCAGTATTGCCAGTAAAAAAATCCCCCGGGCAAGAATCGTGGCACATGGAAATATTGAATTTATTATGTAGATATTAAAAAAATATTATATAGTCTGGCTAACGAAAGTAGATACTGGATAATTTTGCAAACTTTTTATATGACAACACTAAAGTGTTCCTACCATCGGATATTTACCCTCAATTTGGGGTATTTGAAGTAGAAAGTATGTACTTAGGAACAAGTAATTACAAAAAGGCATTTTTAAAACAAACTCATTTTGAACATTTTATAAAATGAGTTTTAAAAATTCGTACGTCTGCTAAAATTGTGTTAATCGAAAATAAGTTTCGTATCTACGTGTTGGATCATTTCAAGAGCTACAGTAAGCCTTACGTTGGTCTAATAAATAGCTTAAGTAATTAGGTACACTATGTATTAACTAATTAGGTAGGGAAAAACTTAACAATTTTATTTAAAAAAAAAATAATTTGTGTCTATTTTCCGAAAAATTTGGTAAAATCAGAATTAGTGTATGGTATTCCTATTTCTGACGCCAAAGTTGGCGTGTTGTTGATGTTTCTTTATGGTTCTTTATGGTTGACTTGCGTAAAGTTAGGTTAGGTTGACTTGCGTAAAATGTCTTGATATTTTCTTATTTAAATTAAGTGAGTACATTATTCGTATAAGTTATTTTTTGTTTGTTCTTTTTGTTTCTTTAATACGCTACAATGGAGTGTCGTATCCGTGTAATGTTTGGTATGGAGTTAATAAAGAGATAACAAGTTATATAAGCTACTTTTAATCACGTCATAACGCGGACAAAATTGCAAGTATCCACTAGTAAAATAAAAATAAATGTCAAAGTATCAAAGTGAGTTGTTCCGACTTTCCTTTTTATTTTAGGGTTGCAATGCTAATATATTTTAAATTTGCCGCGCTTTTTCAGTATCTACTTTCGTTAGCCAGACTGTACGAAAAAAATCAACCCTAATATTAATAAATGTATTTTTGATGTATATCAGGATTATGCGTAGCAAAATTTTACAAGCTACAATAGCAGTAACTGGGACCTCTCACAAAGTTATTATCATTACTATGATCCTTAGTAACAAATCAGCTATATTTACAATTTCGTGCTGTGTAATGGTAAAAAACATTCAGTAGAAGGAATTCGTAAAAAATATGATTCTGAGTCAACAACTTATATCCCTAAAACTCGATTTTATTGAGAATTTTGTTAAATTCTGCCATTGCCTTAATTTTTATTTTTCCTAATGGCTTTTTGTGTTTACATATAAAAATTAACCTATATTTTATCTCTGCAATTCTTTCCCAAAAGGGATTAATTTGACATTATTATTAATTTAGAAAAAACACTTTATTATTATTATACCTAAGTGTGCACTACGCACAATAAGAACATAGATTCACTAACCTTCATCAGGCTCCAGGTTACCAGCCAGCATTCTGATGAACGTGGTCTTCCCAGTTCCATTCTCTCCGAGCAGCACCAGAATTTCCGAGTCGGAGAACTCACCCGCCATGACTTGCAGGTGGAAATCGCCCATTTTCTTTGACATTTTGGGGTATTCGTAATGGTTCATACGTTTGATCTGGTAGGGGGATGGAAATGTAAAGTTTTAGTGAAGGTTTTATAACATACATATAAAGTTTGCATCATGAAATGCTTGCTGGGTAAAGAAGCCAAAACCATACAATCTACAAAGGGAATGTTATGAATAATATATACAAAAAAACGAAAATGCGTTCACAACCATTAACACTTGCGGGGGTACTCAGAGGTTCGGGTGTCCATCTACGCAATTGTAAAGGTAGTAAGTAATTCTATGGACACGTCGAACTCACGTGTTGACCAGATAGTCAGTACTCAAAGAATATTGTAATTATATATAGTATATTGTATAAGTGGCTATAATCATAGAAGTAGTAGTAGCAGCTGTGTATGTTTGTGGGTGTCTTCTTATTACAGGTTTGAATACCAATGAACTAAATTTAAAAATGTTATGTTCATCATCATACAAGAGGTTGTGAAAATAAATATTATATTATTTTAAATGGTTTATTTACAATATTTGGATTTGCATCTCAATGTTTTTTTATACAAATTTTATGACACCAAAATATTCGTATTCCTATTTAAAATACCAATCAAATAGTAAAACATAATTAAAGTGCCAGAGTTGCAGGTGTAAAATTCTTATGAAAAATAGAATGAGAAGTTGTCATTATCATTACTACAGAATACTATGGTGAAGGAAAACATTGTTAGGAAACCTACCTGTGTTAGTGCTTGTAAATGGTGACATGGCTTACCACCTATCATATCGAATAATGACTATCTGGTACATAGAATTACTACCTTTGCAATTGCAGAGATGAACACCTAAACCTCTGACTACCCCGCAAGAATTAATCGGGAACGCAGTATTTTTTTGTCATTATGTGGATGTATTAAAACAAATATCTTACCTCTTCCTCATTAGCTGACTCAGCAACTTTAAAAACCAGAGATTCTGTTCTGAATCTCATGTTCTCCGTTGGAATGAAACCGTCTAAGAAGATATTGATACCTGTGGAAAGAATTAATATTATAGTATATTCGCATTAAGAAAATAGTGACGTCATCATGTACCCACGATTTGACCAATGAGACGTGACAACGATTGTCTGCGATTGGTCAATGTGACTTCTTTTCTCATTAACTAACGTCTCATTGGCCAGTTTAACCTCTGAATATAATGACGTCACTATTTACTTAACGCGAATATACTATAGTTACCTTAATACAAAATAAGTGCAAGACATAACTTGCCATTCGTCAGGAACGAAAAATAATGCTTCTTTCTGGCATATCGTAAATGGCGATTAATGCTAAAATTGGTTCAGGAATTAGGTGTAACGTTTCTAAGTTAGTGCTTGTCAATGGTGACATGGCTTACGACCTGTCTCATTGAGTACTGACTATATGGTCAACACATGGGTTTGGGGTGGCCATAGAATTACTACCTTCGCAATTGCGGAGATGGATACCTAAACCTCTGACTACCCTGCAAGGGTTAATGGTCGTGAACGCGTTTATCTTTGTGTTTTGTCTTAAATTTCTAAGGTTCTGTCTACAGGATTTAAGGTTATAAATGTATCTGTTTAAATCACTATATGCATTGACTGATATACTTCTCATACGAACTCCAGTATTAGTAGACAACTATTTACGTATTTTCCTTAGACTAAATTGATTATGGCTATGAAAGCTCACCTTCTCGAACGGAGAAGGGCATAGTGACCACTCCATAAGCACCAGGGACTCCGTAGAGACAGCAAATGAAATCGGACAGGTAGTCCAATACTGACAAGTCGTGCTCCACCACTATTATGAATCTGTAGACAGAAAACATACATTTAATACCCAATTAAAAACATATTCAATATAAGCACAGTAATAGTACATTCATTGAACGTCGTAATATATTAAGAGGCACTGGTTGTCTTACAACTATGACTCTACTGTTGCCGTCTTACTGTTTAACAAAGCACAGAACTTGAAGTAATAAACCATTTAATAACTTTTACAGATACCTTCTGTGCTTTTACCAGTTAAGTTTTCCTATAGTGAGAATTAATTTAACTGTCACCTACATAAATGTATATTAATACGGATACCACATTGGCTACTGCTTATCTGGTGAAATATATATATATATATATATATATATCATTATATTATTCCCAAACCAAAACCTACAAAGAGCCATTTAGAAAATTTTATGGGAGAACCAAAACAAACTTAATTACATATGTGGCTGTTCAAAAGTCAAAAGTATAAAGTTTTAAAAGCAATAAGTATAACCTTTAGTTCTGAGTGTGTTAGAGGAGTCTTATTGCATTAGACACAGTTTTATAATAAATTAAGATTGGAAAACAAAACAACTCTTACTAGGGTTTAGTTTTGGACAGCCACATTGGTCTAGTAATTTTGTATAAAATAATTACTATGAGGATATAATTTGGGAAACATTCATAGACTTAACAACTGTAACCCTCTTGAGAACTCAGCATAAGCTTAGCAATGCAAAGCTCTTTTGGTCATTAGAAGGCCATGCATACAATCCACGAACCAAATATAAAGAGGACCCGGCGTAAGGAGCGTTTCCCGGCCAAATGGCGTGTTTTAATTGATGCGGAGTCTAAAAACGTGTAGTAGAAAGAAGATACCTAATTTGATTGGCCGATGCCGTGTTTTGATTGGTTGTAATATCCCCCCTGTATCACGCGTACCTCGTTTCACCCCGCGTAGTGCCACGCTAGTTTCCATACGAATATTGCGTAAGGCCCACTCCTCTTATTAATTACTCCATGATACAATCTCAAACATGCCTATATAACAGCTTAGTGTTGTAATTTAGTGTAAGTGATCTTTCACGTCTGTCGCAGAACCGACAAACGTTGGAGCAAAGCGGTTCTCGAACGGCAACCGCGTCCCGGTAAACGTAGTGTAGGACGCCCCCTTGATAGATGGACCGATGACTTGAAAAGGGTCGCTGGTAATGGTTGGCTGAAGGCCACGAGTGATCGTGTTTTGTGGCGTAACCTTGTGGAGGGCTACATCCAGCAGTGGACTGACATAGGCTGATTGAGGGATCTATATTAAAACTCACTTATCAGGATCTATGAGGGATCGTATCGTCTTAGCCGCGTTGAGACGTTGCTTGACGTCAAGGTAGGAAGAGGGCTCGTCAAACATGAATATGTCTCCGTTCTGGATGCACACCATGGCGCAGGCAAAGCGCTGGAGCTCCCCTCCGGAGAGAGCACTAATTTCTCTATCCCGGATGTGGCTGAGGTCTGCAAAGAATTGGATTGATTAAAAAGCTAGTATTTATGAGTCAATGTTAGATTTTTTTGTCATTTTATGTTTATACTTATGATGACATCTAACTTGGGACGTAAATAGAATGAATGGGCAAGATCCTAGGAAAGATTTAATTACCAGAATTCAGTATTCAAAAAAGGCCTCCAAAATCCACAGCACCCAAGATCAATGAATGTGACAAACATTCACGTCCTTTGGAGAAGAGAAATGATATCTTCTAGGTCACATTTTAGCATAAATATTGGGGCTGTGATATCAAATGGAACTCCTACATTCCGGGAAGAATGGCAGTTATTTAGTTTCATTATCCTCACACAATAACACAGGACTGATTATGAAAATTCAAATATTTGTATCAACCCACCAAGCATAGCACAGATCTCCGTCTGGTTTTTCCTCTCATCCTTCTTGTCCAGCAGTTGTCCCACAGTCCCTTTCACCGCTTTGGGGATCTGGTCCACGTACTGCGGCTTGATGAGGGCCTTGAGGTCATCTTCCAGGATCTTTGTGAAGTAGTTCTGCAGCTCAGAGCCACGGAAATGAGCCAGAATCTCTTGCCAGTCTGGTGGCTCCTGAAATTATAAGGAAATGCATCATCTATCAGTTTTAATCAACACAACACACACAACAGTTTCGGACAGTGGAGGAAGATTGGAGAGGCATATGCCCTACGGTGGGCGAACTAGTGCTGTAAAGAAGATCAGTTACAAGTATAGACTTTATGACCTTGCAGGGTAGTGAGAGGTTTGAGTGTCCTAGTTTGCAATGGAGGAGGTAGAAAAAAATTAATTTCTTCAATGTACCTCATCCTAAAGGGGAAAATACAATCTTAGTAATATGTGATAAGCGGCATACCTTTTTGTCATTAACACAAATTGACATTAGTCAGTTCTAGAATATTTATGGTGTGTATTCAGTTAAGTATCATTCATATATCATCATTCAAAAAAATTGTTTTATTCCTGATTTCATAAATCATCAGATTGGTATGCAATGAAAAAATAGGTGCTAATTCTTTTCATAATGTTGGTAACTTTAGTTGGCTGTCATGAAATGGATGTAAATGGCCACTGACCGGGAGAAGTGGCGTCATTTGGGGAACGCCTATGTCCAACAGTGGATTACTTCAGACTAATGATGATGATGAAAATGAACACATAGGTAATATTTTTTGCAATATATTATTTATTGCAATATAAAAAAGTATTCCTCTAACTGCAGGTGGAAAGTGTAGAGCAATGAGGTATCAATAATATGGGGCTTTTTAACACAACTTACAAGCATATTACCGCTAATTCACATACAGACATCATCTTAGTTTCAGTGTCACAATAATCAAATAAATAATAATCAATAAAAAATCAATAATATTAAATAAATAAATTTAATCAATAATAAATAAATAATCTAGTACTTACAGAATATCTACCCAAGTTGGGTTTCTGTTTCCCGGCCAATATCTTCAGGGCAGTGGACTTTCCAATACCGTTCTGTCCCACCAGCCCCAACACTTCTCCGGGTCTTGGGATCGGCAGACGATGCAGCTTGAAGGAATTCTTGGAATAACGGTGAGTGGTGTGCTTCTCTAAGTTGGACGGGATGTTAATGATCGTAATTGCGTCAAACGGACATTTCTGGAATTGGAATATTTGTTTTAGTATGCTATAAATATAGATGAAATATGTGTGTCTATTCTTTGAAAATTATACTTTGATTCTAATATAGTATACCATATTATAGTAGTCTTAGCTATAAGTTGTAAATCCACAAATAAATGCTCTCTATAATTTGTTTTTTGTTAAGTTGTATATTTGTAGTCACAACATTGTGTTCAGAAGTGAGTGAGTCAAAATGAGTCAATAGTTGAAGTAATAAAGTCATTATCAAACATCTTATAATAGGGGAGGTACAGGATTGTAGGACACTTCACTAAATTACTTTAAATAAAGAAAGTTAGGCAGTTCTTCTATCTTTGTTTACATTATAGGAATATCTAATAGTGCTATCATAATAATCTTCATTCTTTAAAAGTGTAATTTATATTCAAGTTATAGTGTAATCTTCGTAACCTGACATTACATAAGCATTGTAACTTTAGCATTATAAAATAAGGGAGTACTAACTACAATGAGCAATGTAATCTTAGGTAAACAATCAGAATCCTTGAATTGTTTCCAAACAGAATCTGGTCTACCCTTGCATAGTACTGACCTATTATTGTCGAAGTTAAGAGTACTAGACTTCAGTGAAAGTAACTGGAGAAATAGTTTGAGTGATGGGTGATTTACCTTGACGCAAATACCACATCCGATGCACAACTCTTCAGATATGGTGGCAATCTTATCGTTAGGCGTCACCTCGATACACAGCTTGCCCATACGGACGACGGGGCAGCTTTTCTTGCATTCCTGTCTGCATCTTTTAGGCTTACAACGGTCGGCGTTCACTATGGCGATACGTGTAAGTTTATCAGTCTCATCTTGGTTCTTGTTTCGAGACATTTCTGTGGATAGATAAAAGTGATGAATGAAAGCGTCTATAAAGGAAAATTAATTAAAAACTATTCAAATATATTCAGAACATAACCTAACTTTGATGTTTAAATTTTTTTCTTTCATCAATCTGAATTTATGAAGTTGTACAAATTCATGAGGCGGTGCTATTTTAAGTGTATTTTTTAATAAAAATAGATAGGTACCTGATAAAAGTGAGCGAACGTGGGCAAATTATTGCCTACGTTTCGCGTGTCCTTTTACCTCGAACTCGAATGTCAAAAGGACTGCTGATAACTGTCAAATGTCAAACGAGTAGCAATGCA
The DNA here is from genome assembly GCA_030578115.1 of Leucoptera coffeella. Classification (NCBI taxonomy): domain Eukaryota; kingdom Metazoa; phylum Arthropoda; class Insecta; order Lepidoptera; family Lyonetiidae; genus Leucoptera; species Leucoptera coffeella. The sequence goes on from JAMBLF010001063.1 coordinate 29,735, forward strand.
AGGAATAATTGTTGCCATGTAAGGACGTCACAGACGTACGGAATTAAAGTTTATGTAAACGTTAGAAAAAGTTTGGAAGCCGAATATGTGTTACATACATTAACTGTTACTTACCAAACGTAAATAGTTAAGCTGTCCCATATTATAATATACTTTGTCTCATATTATATAAATATTTAACATAGAAATGAGCGAATTTTCTATATACCAAGATTTAAACGCTACTTTGGATTTTACAAAAAACTATTTAATACTAAATTAACAATGATTAAAGGGCATAAATGTATACTAGATCTGATTGGAAGATTTGTGTGACGAGAGGTCTCTGTTGTAGATTTTATTCAATCTGTTGCTCCTTCTTTTTCTATCCTAGGGTATTTGTATAATGAAGTTAAAGTAAGAAATCTTGTAACACCTGCTGGTTTCTCTGTATCTCTTTTTTGCTATGGGTTTTTAGTAATACATATAATAGAATTCAGGTGTCCTTCCTTAAGACAAATTGGATAATGTAACTGGCTTAAAATTCTTTTGTAACGTGTTATCTTATTTAAACAATATTTAATTTTATGTATTTCAGTTAACGAAGGAGAACATAGACAATATTGTGAAGCCTTGTCACCTAATAATTAACATCCCATTAGACTAGAGTATGTAACCCAATAGGGTATTTATTTAATGCCTTAAGCATTGGGTAAATCGTAAATGTGTCAATGTAGATATTTTATTTTCTTAAACTAAGTTTATTTAACATCAGTGGCACAACAATATAAATCAAAATAAAAAGAAACAATCAATAGTAATATTAAAATATATTTCATTAACATATATTAAATTTCTCAATCTCTATAGTTGCAACAAGTTTAGTATAATGTTAACCAGTACCAATATAGTTAATTTAACAACAAAGACATTATGAGTAGGTCCTATATCAAATCAAAATAATCATAGGCGAGGTCAGGACTTGTCACGGACATAGCTTTTTTCATGTTTACCACTTTTTCTTCATCTGTGACATAAATAAAGTTACTCTCACTAGGACCCATTTTAGTTTTATTACCTGGCAACTCTCGTTTAACTTTGCAAGAGCTATGCACTATGGTAAAACCTAAGCCTACCAGGTATTCTACATTTTCTTGATTCACACCCGCTCCTGGCATAATATCAATCTTTCCTTTTGCTTGCTGCGACAAACTCTTTAACAATAAAACTCCTTGGTTATTTACCGAGTCCTGCTGGCCACTTGTCAGTAATCTGTCAAAACCACAGCTTATAATGTCTTCTAATGCCTTTTGTGGGTCTTTGACTACATCAAACGCTCTGTGGAATGTGACAGGAATCGGTTTGGCTAAATCTACAAAAGCTTTACAGTTAAGCATGTTGATATGTCCATTTTTTAAGGCGCCATAGACAAATCTGTCTACAGGTAGGGCTTTGAATAATCTTAGGTCTGCTTCCATGGTTCTAATTTCAGGAGCGTTGTACTGGAAATCAGAGCCTGTGCGACAGCGTATCATTACATTTATTTTGGGTTTCTGTAAAGATGTGGTGCTGGATTACTTTTTACATAATATACAATATTTCAACAAGAATATAATGGATAAAAAAAATATAAATTAAAGTATTAATTACATCACTGACCATAGTTATATTTCATAAAGGTTTATTTCTCCTCCAATAGGATGAAAATACAGTAAACATAGAAACAATCAATTCCTTATCTTAAATACTCTTATATGCAAGGTAGCAATTGATGTAAAGATAAAACTGAGACTTATTATTCTTAAATCATACCTTCTTTGTTTCATTGCTTTGGTGTGTATCCAATTTTGAAACCTAAAAAAGTAAAAACATGCCAATTCAACATTATATTTTCTAAACCTATATAGGTAACTAGTTGAAAGTAGCATACAATTTACAAGATCTTATTTGAATGTGATTATATAAATTTTTGCATTATTTTTTGAAAGTATTGTATTGGTAGAAGTTCTCAGCCTCTAAATAATAATAAAAGAAAAGGAATTATACTCATTCACCCAATATCAATTGAAATAAATCCCATTTCTTTCTATGCTTCAAAAAATTCTTTATTTTGTACCTTAGTATAAAAAATACAAGTGAAAAGTTTTAGTTACTCAATAAGTAGGTACTGACCGCAGATATAATTTCTTGCACTAATCCCATGCTAGGAGTAAGTCCACCTTCATTTAACGAGCTACATACTTCAATCTCATCAGCACCACCATTTATTGCATTTAAAGCAGATTCTAAGCTGTCGATACAAACTTCTAAACGTGCTGGTTCTAGTCGTAAATCCAAATCAGACATTATAATTTCTCACAACAATATAGCCTTTAGGTTAATTAAACGAATAATATTGTACCAATGTTAAATAAAAGTTTCAAAAACTTGTTTTGAATTAAAATATGTCTTTATAACGCATTTCGAAGTGCCCTTGTCGCATTGATTTTTAGTGTTGCCAGCAAAGGATAAAGGACACAAAATGTGTAGTAAGACAAGCCACGTCTAATAACAATAATAATAACGTTTGAAAATTATATTTATGGTCTTGGTGAAATAGAAAAAACAAGTAAATATTTTACTTATAAAATTATGCTTAACGTAATTTAATTTAATATACCTACGTAACGAATTTCTGAAAAGCGTGGATTTGTGTTATCTTCTCATACAACAAATACAACTAAATTATGTCATTATTTTTTTATTATAACATAATAATATGTTATCATTATAATTTATAAATAATTGACTATTTTAAAAACAATTCGTTTTAATCCATTATCTTTAATTTGTTTGTCGCTAAGTCGGCTCCATTACTTTTCTACGAAAGATAGATGGTATTTGCGAGCAAAAAACATAGTTTAAACTTGAGCCATTCTCTCAAAAGAGGTCAGTAAATTCCTCCATTGAGACTTTAAACGGAAACTTTTCCACTTAAAGCTGAACAGCACAAAAGGATCCATCTTCATTGTTTAACTTAATCAAGATCCTGCTCCGAGAGAGTTTACAATTGTGATATCTTGAAGTATTGAGACTAAACTCATTCTTTTTTATTGAGATTATCGTCACTAGGGCTTTAATATTGAATGGATGCTCATTACAGGTTTGTTGATTCTTGAGTGACGTATTTAATATACATTCACGCCCGTTAATCCCTTCCAGGTGGACAGAATTATGGAGACATGAAAATATCACGTAGGTCACTTATTAGCATGATTGTTCGGATTGTGGTGTCGGAACATTGGTGACAGGTTGCCAGCCAATTAGATTCCATATACCATTTAGTCGCTTCCTACAATATGCTGGGAAGAACGGCAGCTAGTAATTAAATTTAAATTTAAGTAAATGAATGAGTATCAGTTATCATAACTCATTTTGATATTAATATAAACATTTTCAAAGGTAATAAAATTCAAGGTATTACATACATACAAAGGTCATTCAAGCCTCTATCTACCCCGCAAGTTAATGTAATACTCGCTAGGAGCCAAAGCAAGTAGTTCCCACTGAGCTTCATTCAATTACGGGCACAGCATCTCTGCTCCTCGATCTTAGATTGCAGCGTAAGATGTTTTTCTTAATTACTGCACTGATTTCCAGATTAAAAACTCGCAGCTTTCTGCTTTGATTCTGTTGCAATTTGTAACAAGATGTTATACTTATACATTTATTGCGTATATGTAGTATATTTATAAACATTTATTAGTATGTAGAAATTACTACTAAACAGACAAAATAACGTCTTTCAATTCCTTTCAGCGTGGATAGCACAATTATATATTATAATTTTTATCTTGAATAACGGGGTTATGAATTGCTATGGAATATTAGCGACAGGAAATTTGCCTATTGAATGATAGTATAATTTACATATTATTTACTTACGAGTACATAATATATAAAATGGCCTAATCATTATTAGGTCGTCTAAGTTGATAATCTTTATAGTTATAAACTGACTTAATTACAAAAAGTGTCACTTTATTCAGACAAATCAATAAAACAACTTACCTGACTTGTCGGTATTAAACTGACTCAATCCAAAATAGGTCCCTATAAAATAAACTATAACACGTACTTTATCTGTCACACTTGATTGAATACTTATTAGGTCAGTTAGATGCGCGCAGGCGGGAAAGAATGACCATTACAATGAAGAGACCTAAATATACGTTGATCCTTTTCTAGCCGAGGTAAGTCTGTTTACTAAATTTTGGGCGGTCAGTAATACTTTTTTAAGCCATTTTCTTAGGTAATGTCATTTCACCCAAATTTTGAGTTACGTCGGTTTAATTGTAACTATGCGATATAATAATAACAATTTAATAGTTTTATTTACTAGTCCCTTAGTTACTACTAAAAACATGTAAGTTTAAATTCCTACCAAACCCAAATTTTATCATTATTATTTGTATATGTGAATGAATTTTTTTTTTTCTGGAATTAAAATGTACATTTCGATCTAGGGTGCAAATAAAATGCAGTCATCTTGTTGTGAGAGGTGAAAAAGAATAATTACTTTGCAATGAACTTCACCTTTTTAGAAAATAGTATATTTTTCTAGATCCCAAACTAGCATGAAGAATGAGCATTCTCTCGGCAACAGAAAAGAAAACCTCTGAATTGTGTAAGGTAAGAGTTTTGCCAACCAATAAGCATAAACAGTGTACCAAAGCCCGTATCAAATATTTACGGCACCGTACTGGTGGGGACAAAAGTCACATCAATTTTCGTATCATAATTTTTACGTGTACACAACAATATTGTGTTTGTTTGTGTGTCTTAGGAGGCGACTAAGGGTTAATAGTAAAATGACATGTATCAGACTATAGGCAGTTGCGTGTCACCATTGTTCCATTTTCTTTCAATTTGTTTTTTAACGTTATTCTGAAAATATATGGACAATAATTACTTTAATAATATTATGTGTAAATGAAAGACAAAATGTAAGAATACCTAAAATAACTCTAGAAATGCTCAATATTCAAATATTCTCCGAATATGTATTAGAATTCATTTTGACCACTTAAGCAACTTAAACTCGTAATTTGAGATTTGTACGTGAGTATTGCTGAAAATTAAATATTTGATTTTTAATGAAATATATATATATAATAATTAATGAAAAAGCGAAAGGCTTTATTTAGAAAACAAAGCCTTTCGCTTCCACCAGTACAAAAAAGTAAGCAACATAAGGCATGCATAAAAAAGCCAGGACGAAATACGCAAATGCTGAGTGGATTGTTGTGCACGCTCTTTTTTAGGCTGGCAAATTTACAGAGCTTAATGGAACACTGCCGCTTTGCTTATAATTAAAAAGGCTGTTTGTAATAATTAAATGTTATAAAATGAATAATAAGAGAACTTGGGTTTATTAGTAATTATTATAGTTTTAAGAGATTAGCGATTTATACTCATGATTAATAACTAACGGGACTTATCGCCTATGTTTTTATGTAATAAAGTTACCTTTATTAACCCGTTAGTTATTAATCATTAGTTATTATATCAATCTTTAAATATAACAAAAAAACTACATTCATATACTCGTACATACAATTAATTCCTTTCAGGGTGAACAGACACTCAGCGACACGTTGATATCTCCACGTATTGCGGTTGTGATGACATTTAGAACTTTGGTTACAAGTTGCTTGCCCATAGTCAAATAGATTCCATTTTCCCTAATAACTTAGTCGCTTCCTACAAGCCGAGAAGAATGGCAGCTAGTTAGCATTACGTGTCAATCTAATACGGTACAATATTAATGATTTTTTGTCTTTATATTTAAATGTAAGTCGGTCATTAATTAAGTATTAATTAAGTTCGTGATGAATGAAATGAAATCCTTTTTATTCAACATAAGTATCATAAAATCACTTATTGAAGTAACAAAAAAATATTTTCACATGAAAAATTTACATTATTTTGTATATATACTTACATACGAATATAAACACACCTATAGACTTTCATGTAGATATCCATTGAGAAAGCAGCTGGCAACATTATTTTAAGTCCCTTACCAGCTATAGACAAGATAAACAAACGAATTTTTCCTCTGCATCATTCATAGGGTACGTGACGTAAAAGTCATTATACGGGATCGTGTGTGGAATGCATATAAGAGATTTTCCCTCATTATAAATACTGGGAAAGCAAGAGATTTTGGGATAGCATATAGTCGGTTCTAGCCATTTCGGTGGGGACAGAACCTCGGAGACATAGTCTAGGTGTCCTTTCGAGGTGGACAAAAACCTGGTGGTGAAGAACACTGTTATCATATTTAGCGTTATTACTGGGGGCTATCTTTTCGCGTATAAAATTCACCCATAATCCCTTAGTTGCCTTCTACGACATGGCAGAAAGAAGGACAGCTAGTTGACCGCGTATTAATTTACAGTTATTTCTGCCTTCCCGTCTGCTGGGAGATAGGCGTAATGTACATAGTCTATAATTTATACAATGTTTGTAATTGCTTCATTCTGTTGAAATAAGAAAAAACACCTTCTTCATAGAGTGAGCAATCAACTCAAACTTCAGTCCACCTCAAATAAAACCACAGTCCTGACCAATTCACAAAACTTTCTCGTACATATTCCTAGCACGCACCCAAAATGGTAACTTGAACCAAACAACTGAACAACAAACACCTTAATGAGGATAACACAAGAGTCAACAAGAAAAGTTTCATAGTCCCATCAACATACGCTTCACGACTTGTGTATACACACTCCCTTTTTTATTGTGGCGGCGTAGTCAGAGGCTTGAGTGCCCATCTCCGAAATTCCGAAGGCATGTTAGGTATGGGTCATTCGAAGCCCGCGTATCACTAGATAGACAGCACCCAACGTGATAGGTAGTGAACCGTATCGCCGTATATAGGTACTGACTATTACCTATCCTGAGGGATAGGCAGGTGTATGTATGTATCCATGTTAACACCGGTTTGTAAATATAATGGGAAGTAGTAGCCTTTCTGCTTGGATCATTGTAGGAGGTGATTCAGGGACTAGAGGTTAGTATAATGTATTGGATGATTGGTGGTTACCAGTCACTTATATACTCAGATAACTTTTTATTACATCTTCAGATTTGAATGTCATTAGTTAATTGATATTTTATTGCATAAAAAGTGACATTAATTATTCATAAATTAATTAATATAATATTGTTATATTCATGTGAATTTCAATGTATTTTTACACGATACGTAAATAAAAAGTTATTGCATTATTACGTGAATTTTAGATAACTTATATATCGCTTATTAAATACAGGAACATATATATGTATGTATGTAAGTATATGTATTATTTTGAAATACAGAGCTTGTTAACTATTTTTCTGGTGATCGAATCGAAATTTTTTTAAACCATTTTTCAGGAAATTTCGTTCACATTTCGTTAGAATATATATACGTTTAATAAAAATAACAACAACACAACACACATGACAAAAATTAGCTCAAACACATATGAATAACAGTAATTCTTGGGCGCGCTGTATTGCTGTCAATCAATCAGCCTGTGTCAGTCCACTGCTGGACGTAGGTTTTCCCAAGAGTACGCCACAAAACACGATCACTCGTGACCCTCAGTCAACCATTACCAGCGATCCTTTTCAGGTCATCGGTCCACCTAGCTGGGGGCGTCCTATACTATGATCTATTGCTGTCGTTAAAGGAATATTACTTATATTAGCTACCATAAAAAACATAGGGCTTTGAGTGGCTCATCGTAATTTGGGAGATGGGCACTGAAGCCTCTGACTACCACGCTACAATACAAAAAAGCGAGTATACACGAGTAGTGAACTGTATGTTCTGTTATATAAACATACTACCTCTGAATCGCTTAATTTGGTCGCTTTACAGACTGTAAGTAATACTTACGTATAAAAAAGCACTTGGTTACATTCTTTTTACGTCCCAGATTATCACTAGTTTTCAGGTAATAGGTTTGACAGTACTTTAAACTACGTATGGGTTGAGAGATCAAACAAAACTGCAGGTGCACTTAAGTTTGAGTAAGTACCTAGCTCCCGATTCTCGTCTTTGAATATTTTGACGATAATCTGTTTGAGTACAACCTTGCGTAGTTTAAATACTATTTATTCCTTGAATTCGAGCTTTGTTCGTAGCTCAGTTGTTTGGGGCTTAACTCTGTATCAGTGGGTATAGGTTCAAATCCCGTCTTAGCATTTACCAATGGAAATTAAGTTTCTATGTAACGAATTTCTATGTACAGTTTCGTAATAAAAATACATTCGCTAAATGCACCGAATACTACGGTGAGGGAAAACATCGTGAGGAAACCTACCTGTTCCCCGAACAGGTAATAGTGCTTGTTAATGGCGACATGGCTCACCAGCTGTCACATTGAGTACTGACTATCTGGTTAACATGTAGTTACACTTACAGTTATAATGCCCAACTACCCTAAACTTTATGTTCAAGGGTTTGAAAACTTTTTAGTTAAAGGTTTATGATTCATAACAATAAAATGGTGAATTGGTGCCTTCAGTTTACCATGTGGATGCCGTTTGCTCTTACTCTCTGGCAAATATGAATGTTTGCTTTCCCTATCATATTAAGTTAGGTACTCAGGTTAGGTATTTCAATGCTTATTCAAAATATCAAGTGTACCTAGAGATAATATATACTATATACCTATATTATATATATATATATATATATATATATATAAGATTAGTAGTCACGGATATAAAAAAATACTATCCTAGTGTAAAGAGCTAGGCAGAGATCACGGATCCCCATTTGCCCCAATCCTGACTTACGCTTCATTGACACTCACTCACCTTCTCATACAAACTCGGCGGTTATACGTACTTCTATCGTCAATATGGCTTGTATTTGACTGTCATACGTCTTATTGGGTCAGCCTCTACGTAAAGCCTTTCCACTTCACTCACATATTATATTCAGGTGAATATATATGAGGCGTGATGTGTATGTATGTTAAGATTTTATCGGTTACGTAGGGGTTTTCCTAATGAAAAGTATCATGGTCAAATAGTCGAACGTCATAAATTTTGCGTTAGAAGTACCTATAACTGTCGAATAAGTATGCTAGGGGTGTATGATTTCTATGAAACGAGCATGGTTTGTAAGGCTAGGTAAAAATGGAGCTGTGACCTCTGCTTGTAACTCTGTAGGAAAACATGTAATGTAACCAAGAAATGATTTTTACAGACTCATCCAGTTTTTCTATTAGATACAGTATTATTAGTATGTCGACAGACAACTAACTACGTTGGTAGGTATTTTCTAAGACAAAATAAATATGAGTATCATACAAACATGACGTATTAAACCGCCAAATCTGTTAACGACCTTATACCGCAGCGGGTGCAAAAAGGATTTCAGAAAAGAGTTTGCGGAACGGATAAAAGAGGCCATTAATTCAATTCAAGATCAGCTGTACCAACCTTTACCGAATACACTTTTTACTATAATAAATCTTCATGAAGTTTTTTATTAATCTTTCTTTATTTAGAAAAGGATTTCGTTTCTCAAGACTTGGATATTGTAATTGATTTTACAAAAGAATCGTTTCGCTTTGAATTAAACCTAGCAAGCTTTGTTGCTAACAAGACTTCGACAGTTCATTGATTAATAAATGAAAAAGCTACTTTGTATTTCAAATATTTCGTTAGATATAACTAAAAGGGATTTTTTTGTATTAATTATTATGACTATGTCCTAGCAGTTCTCACTTAATGTTGGAGTAATCTCTTGTCACTTATTAATAGCTTAAAATATGATTCTATTGCAAATATTTGTGAGTTTTTTGCTACAAAGTACTAGACTATAGATCTCTTCCAAAATTGCGTACGTAGCACTATATACGTGTTAATAGCTTCCGAGATATCAATAAATTACGCTGGTTCACACAATATAGGCTCTTAACAGTAACTCATGCATATTAAGACTGCACGTGACATTATAGGTCGACCATTAAATCAGACTGCGGTATAAGGACACTAAATTGAGATAAACGGTCTTTCAAGTGTCTTGGAATATTCTGAAGCTTGGAGTTTGATTGCTCTTGAAATATTAATCTGTTCGTTTATAGCCTGTGCTGTCTGGGACGTAAATATAATGCTAACTAACTGCCTTTCTTCCTAGTATGTTGCATTGGTAAAATGACGCTCTTGAATAATGTATTTGTTTGTATACTACGGTGAGGGAAAACATCGTGAGGTAACTTAGCTGTTCGCCGATCAGGTAATAGTTAGTGATTGTAAATGGCGACTTGGCTTGGCATCTGTCACATTGAATACTAACTATCTGGTCAACACGTGGGTTCCAGGTAGCTTTAGAATTACTATCTCCGCAATTGCGGAGATGGATATCAGAACCTCTGACTACCCCACATGGATCAAATGGGCTATAATACGTCCCTTTGTAAAGAAACAAGTACAACGTATTTGTGAATATATAAAAACAGTATAAGAAACAGGTTGCGGTTTGAAAGAAGATGTAGTCACTACGATTGAAAAGGGCATGCTTTGATGGTTTGGACATGTTTTGCGGATGAATGATAATAGATTGACAAAATGAATATACATGTGGGTGAAGTGGAAAGGCAGTTAGGTAGGGGCCGGTCCAATAATACATATGACAATCAGATTGACGCCATATTGTAAAAGGGTGACGTTAGAAGTATCTATAACCGCCGAGTGTCTATGAGGCGTATAAGTGTCAATGAAGCGAAAGAGGTTTGTCAGTAGAAATATGGGGATTCGTGATCTCTGCCTACGCCTGTACAGGGAATCAAGCGTGATGTGTCTGTATATCTAAAAAACAATACAATATTCTTACGTCACGTTTTTGTCCTAAGAGGCAACGAAATTTCCGATTCAGACACTGTTATTCCTAGAGTGTAGAATTCCGGAAATAAGTTGCCCTATTTAAGTTATGAGCTTTTCACGACCTCGGGGTTGCCAGCTGAAAGGCTTTTAGTGGAAATAGCCAGGAATGGGCGTGTTATTTCGAGCTATCAAGTTAATAATTAGGACACTGTTGCACCAATTGAACTATACTAGAACTTGTATTAAGGACACTAGTTACGTATGTTTAGGAAATAACTAGTTCAAATTGTATATTAACTTATTTTATTATGATATGATGTGGTAAGTCATGATTTTACGCACTACACTTCGCTTCTGGATCCTAAAGATGTAAACATATATATATATATTCACGTCCTTTAATCCCTTTCGGGTTGGACAGAACCTTGGTAACATGAAAAAATCTTCTTGATCACTTATTAGCACGTATAATGGTTTCTGATGTCATATGGAACATTAGTTAAAGGTTGCTAGCCTATCGCCCACTAGATTCCATGTGACATATATAAAAAAAATTAATGCACATAAAGTGCTATTATTAACACTGGGGCTCTATTAGGAATCTAATCGGAAACATCCTTAATATTAGCGTACTATAGGCTCGTTAGTAAGGTTAGTGGTAGGTTTGTAGTTTTTCTTAAATATTACATTGCATAGTATGTATCTCTATGTAATAATTTATATATTGTATCTCTATCGAGCTAGGACAGAACATCTGAGACATTTTATCTTCTGAATCATTTTTACTATCGGAGTTATAATAGTAAACATTCAAAATAATATTAAGAATTACGAATCGATTCGATTTTCAATTCAAAACCAGTCATTTAACCGTGACATACAAGAAAATTCTAGTTAGTTCCCATTCTATTGACATCCTAGACTGACACGGGACAATAGAAGAAAATACTTATTCATACCATTGACCACTACAGGACAATAGAACCTAGTTTGCAATAGACTCGCTGACTCAAGTCTAATAGGACTGTGACAGCATTGACCAAGCGAAGTGTCATGTTAAACTCGATGTATCGATACTATGTCTCTGACGTCTAGTCTGTGATGTCTTAGGAAGCGGTTTGACGTGTACTGGATTGGATATTTATTTATTTATAACTCTATGAGTGAATCCTTATCGGTAAAAGTTTAATGCAATAGGCTAAGCAAAATACATACATACACATCACGCCTAATAAAATAAGGCGCAATACACGTTAATGACGCCAGCATATTTCCATAGAGCATAAAAAGTAACAAATGCAAGGAGGTTTATGTCAATATGAAGGCTGTATATTTTTATGCTATCCTTAATCTATTTTGTTATATCATGTTAAGGGTGGTGTTGTAATAAAAGAGACACTTGTTATCATGTTTTGAAATACTCGGAAGGTATGTACATACATAACTACACATCACGCCTGATTCCCTGTAGAGGTTAGGCAGAGATCACGGGTCTCCATTTGTCCCGATGCTGACTGACCACTTTCGCTTCATTGACACATCTTCTCATACACACTCGAGCGGTTGTAGTTACTCCAAACGTCACCTTTTTTCAATATAGCGTCTATCTGACTGTCATATGTCTTATTGGGCCGGCCCCTACGTAACCGCCCTTTCACTTCACTCACATATATTGTTTTTATCAATCTACTATCATTCATCCGCATAACATGTCCAAATCCGCATAGCGAAATACATAATATATCTACAAAATTACAATATGAAAAATCATCTATACACTTAACTAATTCTTTGTATTTTGTGTGATTTGAATAGTTTGAAAGCTGCCTTTTTCTAATATGTATGTAGTTAGAGAGAATTAAAAAATTAAAGTCGATGTCATTAAAGCCCAATGTCGATTTATTTTGTTTCCAATAACAACTGTTTTAGCCTATTTATAAATGTTCAACCAATCGAATATTGTGAATATTAATTTTATATACGTGTTACAAATAAGTTACGTTACTAAGTCACTTGTATAGTATTCTTTTATCTGTACTTAAGTTCAGTCGTTTAAAACCAAATTAACCTTTAACCGTAGCGTGTATACAAAATTAATAATGCCCATTATCCGTACAAATTTCATAACCCTCAGATTATCAAAGTTAAATAACAGTACAAAATACTGTGCGTCCAAAAATTCATGTCAAAAAATAATTCAACAACAACAAGGACATAAATTCATGGCACGACAATAAAGGCCCTTTGCCTTACCCGTTAAAATGTTAAAGTAAACTACAAGTCTACGGTACAAGGTCGTGTTTGCTTTGACAGGTTCACTTGTTCGGTGTATTTTGGAGGGGTACTATGGAGTTTTGATGGTGTTTGAGGAATTTAGGTTTTGTTTAGTTTTTGATCAATTAAGAGAATAAAAATTGTGGAGTTCATAGACGTAATTGATATCATTAATTATGCTACAGGTGTTGTAGTTGTAGATTTTGTCAAAAGACTTATTTTGATATAGGTGATGAACAAGGAAATCAGTACATATACATACATTTATTCCTTGCTGGTGCTATCAGCATTACATAATAAGCATCTTTAATGCTACAGATTTAGTATTAGTTTAATGTCTACATGATAAAAAAATTTACTTTTACCGTGATTTCATAATATCAAACAAATAACTTTTTTCTCAACCTAATAAAACTTATACTTAGGAAACGATTTTCCTTACTCCCTCCTATTACTCCATACAGGCTAAATTAAAAGCTAGTGGTTGGCTGTTGTGTTTTAAACTAATAATTTATCAATAATAGGCTATAAATTAAACAGATGACAATAGAATTCTTTCGTTGCTCTAGCAAAATGTAATAAGGTTGAATTTTCGCTGGCAAGTTTTCTTGTTCTCGGCCAAGAAGGCTACTATGGTGTTATTATATTATGTACCTTCACCTTAAAGTAAGAATTAAATGATATACAATTTACATTGTATACTATATATTATCAATAAATTGTTGATTTGGATTATTATAAACGATAAAGGCCTACATATGGATTGAAATAAATCACTTCTTAACTAATCGTGATCTTAATACACAGTATGTTTGTATTAGATTTTATACTTCAATTCCATTATTACATACAGTACAAATCAATCAGATCATCATCATCAATCATCATCATCAATCAGATCATCAATATCAGATGAAATACGGTAAAATCATTCCATTATTTAAATCTGGTAGTACCACTGACCCTGCTAACTATCGTCCTATCTCAATACTACCAGCTTTTAGCAAAATATTTGAGAAACTTATTCTAAATCAATTGCTAGTACATTTTAACCGTTATAATATTTTTAATAAGCAACAGTTTGGTTTTACAAAGGGTCGATCAACAACAGATGCTGGGGTTGATCTTATGAAATATATATTTGAGTCTTGGGAGGAGGCAAAGGATACTCTGGGTGTCTTTTGCGATCTTTCTAAGGCGTTCGATTGCGTGGACCACAAAACTCTGATCATGAAGCTTAAGCATTACGGTATAGGTGATAGGGCACTGGATCTAATTGCATGTTACCTGGGGGGAAGGATCCAGAGTGTTGAATTCGGCGGAGCTAGATCGAGCGGCAGCTCGGCTGCTATGGGTGTTCCGCAGGGTTCTATTCTTGGGCCCTTCCTTTTCTTAGTTTATATAAATGACTTACCTTATTTAAGTCAGGGCCGTTGCCACATGGTGTTGTTTGCGGATGACACTTCTATATTGTTTAAAGTTAACAGAGGAAAAGACGAAACAGAGAGAATATGTGGGATGATTTCAGAGGTGGAACAATGGTTTAGAATAAACAATCTTGCTTTTAATTGTAATAAGACAAAATGTGTACGGTTTACTTTGCCAAATGTTAGGAGCTCAACTACTAGCATCGTAATTAATAATGTGGCTTTAGATATTGCGGGGTCCACTACCTTCTTGGGGGTCACAATGGACTCAAAATTACAGTTTAGTGAGCACATCGGTAGTCTGGCGAAAAGGCTAAGTTCTGCAGCCTATGCGGTTAGGAAAATAAGACACTTGACTGACGTGAATACCGCGAGACTTGTTTATTTTAGTTATTTCCATAGCGTCATGTCATACGGGCTTCTTTTGTGGGGCAATTCTGCTGATATTAATTCAGTATTTGTGCTGCAGAAGAGAGCCATTCGCTCGATCTACCGTATGGGCCCTCGTGAATCTTTAAGAGATGTGTTTAAGACAATAAATATACTCACTGTGGCTTCTCAATATATATATGATAACTTAGTCTATGTTAAAAAAAATATTAATGATTACAGGCTTGTAAGAGACATGCATAATTGTAACACACGCAATAAAAACAAATTGTATTATAGTGGCTCGAGACTAAAAAGAATAAACAATTCGTTTATGGGCCTGGGCATAAAAATGTATAACAAACTTCCAGAGTCTATAAAGTCCTTACCTCTAGACAAATTTAAAGTTTGCACTAAAGCGACGTTGATCGAGAAGGGCTACTACAAAGTGAAAGATTATCTAAATGATGTTATGTGACGTTTCATCTTGGTGTGATTGCAGCCTCACGATGCATGTTCTTATTGGGACACCTTTAATATGTTGCTCATAATATTCGTTGGTTGCTAGTCAGGCTGCAGTCTCATTCTGATGGATTATTTAATTAAGTTGTATTGTATTGAAATATGTCTGCAGAGTTTCTTGGCATTTCTTCTCTGCAGGATTTTGCTTTACGAAATGCCATTAGTTTAATTAGATTTATTTAATATTTTTATTTCAATTGATTAACTGTAATGACAACTTTTCCGATGGAAATGTTTTTTTTTTTTTTTTTTGACCTTCAATAAGTGATTTTTATGATCCTGATATTGAATAAAAGAATTTCATTTCATTTCATTTCATTTCATTTCATTTCATTTCATTTCATTTCATTTCATTTCATTTCATTTCATTTCATTTCATTTCATTTCATTTCATTTCATTTCATTTCAAATAAGGCGTAACTCCATAAACAATGTTAGTTAAAGTATCCACATTGCACCTAGCAAATATCGAGAGTGTAAATACTTTAGTACGTTTTACAACAATGATTTGTTACATTGTAAATGTGGCGTGAATGTACAAGATCTGTAAAAATGTTTTTATCTACATAGTAGCCCGCCAGTGGCGCGGATTTTGACATTTCAGCGGGCACAATACGGCAGTACGTTGCGCTAGTCTGCGGTATAAAGACACTATACGGAATTAAAACAATTTACAATTTCGTAACTTTTTACAAAATGTTTTAAATGTAATTTTAGAATAAATATCTAATAAGTTGTATATATAATTAAATAAAGTTTGTGCAAGGATTTGAAATCGGAAAATGTTTGTTTGGATATCGTGTCTAAGTTAAAAATAACTAGCTAAGGTGTATTGGTTTTTCCATAACGGTATTTAGTGTTTAAATCAATACTTAGTGGTTTCAAGAATGAGGTGATTGGTGCTTCATATAACGGAATTTAATTATTCAGTAAGTAATTATGCGTGTTACAGGTTAAATATTTTATAGACATATCGACTTGGGTGTTTAACAAATATGTTTTATATTATTAAATTTGTTACTTGCGTTATAAAGTCATAGTAAAACACTTACATAATTACATACTGTACGTCTACAGTACAACACCACATTCACAAACTCAAGTCTAGTGTTCTTAAAAGAGTAGATAACACTAACAGTTCCGTAGAAAATTTCGTTGGAGACGAAAACGTATATAATTTTGGAATAGTTATTTTTAAACACTCGCGATTTGTACTTGTTTTATATACTATATGAGATCGGGTCGTATCACGGTAAATTTAATAAAGATACCTTTATATCAACCGACGTTTCGACCCACTTGCAAAGTCTGACTATTGACAATTAAGGAGCTTTATTCTAATTCTGTTACTCGAGTCAGACTTCACCCTAAATATAAACATTCAAGCGAGAAGAAATGCGACTATTTATTTGTTATTTACCTCCCATATAGGCAAAGAATTCGTAGCACGATCCGTAGTACAGCTTAAAACTTTGAGTTCTTCAAAGCCTTATTTCTGTTATTCCAAAGTGGTTCAGTGTGAACTTTCGCCTCAAACTCCACTATGGATAATGCTTCTGAAAGTTTTCAGAGTTTCTATCATCATAAATTAAACAGTAAGTTTTTGTACCGCGTTTGTCCAGTATAGATTGTATAGTTTCTTTTAGAAACGTAGATAGTTTAGTTGATGGTGGGTACTTCATCTCTGACTACTCTTATGATATTACGGACGTTAAAACATATGTATGAATATTTATTTTAAATAGATCACATGTGTAATTACGTAAGAAGCACAATATTTTGTATGAATGCTATAATAACCCCGATAGTAATGCATAAGGTGCCCAAACAGATATAACAACTTTGTCTCTTAACTCTGTTTACCCTGAAATGTATAGAGTCGTGAGCATATACATTAATATATTCACGCCTCTACGTCCCCAGGGCATATGTCTTAGTATTAAGCGATAACCTCATAGCTTATATCAATGATTAATGATACAATCCACCTTAAACCTAATTTATGTTGCAAAAGTAAGTAAATACGTTTTCACGACCATAAATCTTTGCGGATAAGTAAGAGATTCAGGTGTCTATCTACGTTATTGCGGAGATATTGATTCTATGACCGAAACAACATTCTAAAATCAGAGTATCACGTATATTTTATGAACAAATAATAACCTTTGCTACGCGACGAATAGCAAAAATAGTGATAGCAAAGGCAATTCTTTGTTTATAAAATACTAGCGACCCGCTCCGACTTCGCACGGGCACAGATAATATAATACTATACAGTACACGGGTATAAAATATATAGCCTACTCCACTATTTAATTGATGTTATTATGCATATAAACCTTTCTCTTTAATCACTCTATCTATTAAAAAAACCGCGTCAAATTCCGTTGCGTAGTTTCAAAGATTTATGCATACTAAGGGACATAGAGACAGAGAAAGCGACTTTGTTTTATACTATGTAGTGATACGTGTTAAGTCCCGTTTTCTTGTAAAATTAATAAAAATCGAGTCTCATATAATTAAATCAGAGTAGTAAAATAGGTATCTAATCTTAATGTACCTTCCATATACCATCCCAATTCCTACGACATGGGTAGAAACCAAAGTGGTTACATTGAGCCAAGTAAATAACTTTCGAAACCGCCGAAGGTTTTCCCAACTCCACGTGACAGATCGATAAATGAGTGTCATTAAATACGAATTCGCTTGAGAACTAAAGAAACGAAATGTGTTTTAGGCACGCAAGGGTTAACCTCACAGATCGGTCGCTTAGGCATTGAAATGTCATTGTTTTTAATGTCTTTGTAGTATGAAGTTTGTATATTCGTATTTGGAAAGCAGGATATTAATGATCATTAATGTAATTACTTAACTATGACCATAATAAGAGTATTTTTGAGAAGCTTAATAGGTAGTAGTTATAGGTTAATAGTTATCCAAATGTGTCTATGAGTGTCAATGAAGCGAAAGTGGTAACATATGGGGATCCGTGATCACTGCCTACCTCACGGAATCGGATGTGATGTGTATGTACGTTATTAGGTGTGAGTGAAGCAAGAGATTTTTCAAATCGTTAAAAATGGAGATCTATAGTCTCTGGGAAAGTAGAGGAGTGAATGTCTGCAAGTTCGTAACTATGACAATACTTTAAATCAACGATTTTAAAACCATGTTAGATATGTATCGTGTGTTATCACATGTTATATTACCATGTTATTTGAGATCTAATGATACGTGGTTAAAACTAATGTAGTTCAGAGTGGAACAAAATTATTTCCAAATCCACAATATATAATTAAATTACAAAAAAGTAAAATTAAAACTTATTAAATTAACTTTCATGCCAATATCTCCAATGATTGAACTTGAAAATAATACCTTCTACGCTAAAAAAGTACTGCATAAACTATATTTTAGTAAAAGGCAATAGTCAGGTTTTGTATACAACACGGTTCACCAACTTCACACGTTCAACGCTGAATATCAAGTGAAAAAGTGGCTTCGATGTAGCCATTAATCACGTACATACTCAACTATTGCGGAAATGTATACTCGAAGCTATATACGGCAGCTCTGATTTCTAATTCTTTTCACAACCGCGTTTTTAATCATACATACATACACATCACGCCTGATTCCCTGTAGAGGGGTAGGCAGAGATCACGGATCCCCATTTTTCCCGATCCTGACACTTTCGCTTCATTGACATTCATACATCTTCTCATACACTCTCGGCTTGTACGTTACGTTAGACATTTATTTACGAAATAAAATCCACTATATTCGCAAAGACATAAGACGAACAACGATACAAACAAAACCACAAACAACAATTTGATGGAGATAAGGTGTATATAATGCCATTACATTCAAAGTCAAATGTTTTTATTCAATATAAGTACAAGTACAGTATAGTAATTGAAAGTCAAAACATTTCCGATACTTTCTCATACCATATCTCCAAGGTTCTGTCCATCACAAATGGGATTAAAGGACATTCATGTATATGTATGTATTACAAGATATACTGCAATCTTCCATCACGATCTTCCAAATAAATCCATCGAAAATATTTATCTATTCTCTAACTTTCACTGTTTCTGTAGTCCTTTGATAATTTGAATTATAAATAAAAAATTAACTAGCTGTCTACCATCCCAGCTTGTTTCAGGCGATTAGGGATTGAAGGAATCTATTTGGTGATAAACTAGCAACCTGTCAGCAATATGAATTTGCTAATAAGTACCGACGGCATACTATTTCTATGGTTCTATCCATCACAAATGGGATTAAACGACATTCATGTATATGTATGTATTCCAAGATAGACTAGAATCCTCCATCTCGATCATCCCTGTCATCAAACACAAGTTTTGATCAGTTCTCAAATGGATATTTGATCGATTAGAAACGTTCCATCCGTGACATTCTCAGGTCAGATAACTTTACAAATTGCTTTAGGTATTGACAACTATTCCTTTTGAACACGTATATATATACGAGTAAATGCTATGATATGAGCTTTGATTGCCTCTGCTGATGCTCTAAATAATTATTGTTGTTTAGGTTTAGTGTTGAATGTTTTTTTTTGTTATTTCATTGTAAATGTTTATTTAGTAAATTGTTTATGTGTATTGTATTGTTAATGATACCGTTGGTAAACCTGTAATGGTGTTGTTGTGAAAAATGTAAATAAATAAATAGTAAATAAAAAATATTCACGTCCGTTAATCCCTTTTGGAGTGGAACAAATCTAGGATTTTTAATAACTTCTAACATGAATCTTGAGATTGTGATATCTTAGTGGAATAGTGTTGATAGGTTGCTAGACCATCGCTTAGTAGATTTCATTAACCCCTTGTTCTTCAGTCACATGCGACAAGAACGGCAGCTAGTTGGCATTATTTTTACGTCCTAAACATAGCACTTAATATCGTACGTACTAAGCTATACAAAAATGAAATTAATTTGAAACCTAAGTGAATTGAACCACGGTTTACGCTGTTCAGCCGAATTGATTAATTCATGAATCATCGATAACTGAAAGATTGCCTCCTGAAATTGAAGCCAGCCGCTGACTTTGCAATTTCGTATTGTTCGGCTGTTCGGAATGGTATCTTGGCTTAATGAGAAAGTTTGATGGATTTTCGAGCGTAATTTCGAGGGATTAAGTGCTTATTAATCTTTGTGTTCAATCATACTTGATAATTAGTTATATAAATTTCGGTGAAAGAAAACATTTTTTTAGAAAATCTCACTATTTTTCCATATTTGCCTGTATACGGTATAGTTTGCCACATTTGACAATATTTGAGGTAAAAGAGGTTTTAGTTTATTGCAAAGAAAATAATTGAGTTTGTTTAAAATGACTGTTCTAAATGTCCTATATTTTATTATGTTGTTCAGATTTAGTTTGTATAAAATAATACTAGATGCAAGTCTATAATTTAAGATACTTTTTCAATTTAATCTTTAATTCATTATTTCGAAATAAATACAATATAATACACTTAACTCACTAAATACACCCATAATATTCGGCTGTTAATATTAATACCCAACGTAATTGTTATTATTACACTTGAATTGTTTTCCAATTTCTCTGCAACTAATTGTTCCACGGAATGATTTGTTCCTGTCCGTAATTGGATCTTTCTGGTGTAAACAGTTGAAATTAATTGAATTTAGAATGGTTTTTTACTCTTTTGTTGCTTGGGAGTATAAAGAAACCTAGATAACTGCATTTCTTTGTTGTAGTGTTTGTAGAAGGTCTAAAACCAACTATAAATTGAAACTAACTATAATACGGCTTACCTACAACTAGCGTGTATACTTCGCATTCCACACTAGTCTAGACTATTTTATATATCTCATCTGTAACTTTGTAACTTAGAGTTGATATACTCATATATATTGAAAATATTGGTGACAAAATATGTAATAGTTATTAATCACAAATCATCAAACAAATTTCATAGACCCCAAATCTCTTAGTCGTATTCAACGACATACCGGGATGGAAGGCAGCTAGTTAACATTCTATTTACTTTCCAGACTAACACGGGGAACAACTAAGTCATGACAGCAGTCAATATACATTACACTTGCGTGACCATATTTTAGTGCCCACTAAATCTGGATATTATCCTAAAACATTCCAATCACGATGTCCTGAAGACATTTTATGAGGGCCCCAATATTTATGACTTACATTGATGTTATGGCCTCTATAAATATTATATCTTAGGCTCGGTCCTTCGATTATTTAGTGCTATGAAAGGGTGACCTTGTTGGAGTAACGGATTCGTAAATTGGAGGCTCCAGGTTCGATCTTCAATGCAATGCGACGACCTCCGTGGCGCGATCTATATATAATAAGTATATATTTCTTAAATATACGTTGACTAGTACCCTTAACACAAGTATTAAATGTATTTACCGAGGGGCTAGTTCAATTGGTGTAATAATGTCCAAATATTATTATTATTATTAATAAGATTAACAGTGGATTGAACTATAGCGAGAATTTTTAGTAATGGAATTTTTGTATATTTAGTATTAATGTTTTATACAATTTAAGAATCAATAATTGTGTATCACGAGCTACTATTTTGACCCGTAATCCAGTATGGTATAAAGATGGATACATTTATCAATCTATGGTGAAAGAAAACATCGTGAGGAAACCTGCTTATACCTCGGGATAGGTAATAGCCAGTGCCTGTATTCGGCGATACGGTTCATTGCTTATCACGATGGGTACTGTCTATCTAATGAAATGCGGGTTTGGAGTATCTTATACCTAACATGCCTTCGAATTTTCGGAGATGAGCACTCAAACTCCTTACGACCCCGCCACAATAAAAAGTGAGTGGGAAAACACAAATCGTGAAGCGTATGTTATGTTTTATTTATATATCTAATAAGGCCACTTCAATAAATATTTTCTCGTAGCGTCCGTTTTCCGAAAAACAGGATAGTTTCGTCAAAATATTTTTTTCCTTACCATAAACATAAATACGAAAATCAATAAAACAAATACAACCATTACATTCCTACCCAACATTCACTTCTCTCACAAATCATTACAACGGAACAAAACAACGTATTTTATTTGGAGCCGCATTATTACTTTCTCGAGGGAAAAAGCTCTATTGAACATGGCAAACAGCTGTATTATTCACAGGCCTAATGGAAGCTAATTTCCTCGGCACGACGTGTAATTAGACAAAACGTAACATAACGTATATCTAATCATAATCGATTGGTTTGGTGAGGGAAAACGTTGTAAGAAAACCTTGCTAGACTTGCCACTGGTTAGATACGTTATGTGGCTAAAATAAATAAAAAAGCGAGTATTTGAGTGATCAAATACATTTGTATTGACAGTTCAAGTCTTTTATTAAAGAAAATATCTTGATAACAATATAAATAAAAGACATGACACAACTCAATACAGAGACATAAAAAAATCCACATTTCGTATCCTCATAAACCACTATCAGTTCATTAATATCTACATACTACCTAGCGAAACTATTTGTTTATAGTGTAAACATAAGCCGTAATTCTGTTACCAAAACCAGTACCCATAAATTTTAGTAACGTACCCATATATCTTAGTTACCCAAGGGAACCTACCCCATATTAGGAATAGACCCTTACCAGATAAAGGGCCTTGGTTTTATAAGGCTTTATCATATTCAAATATGACTAGTACTATAAAGATAAAGAAAAACGCGTTCATAACTATTAACCCATGCGGGGTAGTAATTCTATGGCTACCTCGGACCCACGTGTTAACCAGATAGTCAGTACTCAATGTGACAGGTGGCAAGCCATGTCGCCATTTACAAGCACTAACTATTACCTGTTCGGGGAAGGGTAGGTTTCCTCACGACTACTACTATACTAAGAATGATATCCCTTTCGAGATTGACAGAATCAACGAGATGTGATAAATTCTCAGTAACCTGTAGTTTTTTTATTTTAGTTGTAGTTACATTCATGAAGAAACCGTACAGTATGCCTTCTAAATAAAATTATTTTATTTTAAGTTGTATGAGGTGGTATTTATACCTCTGCTTAGCTCTGTAGAAAGAAATCTTACTCTTACTTAGTATTTATTTTCCAAACTTTCGCCATTGCTTTCTAGAACGACTTTATAGAATGGTATACAAATGTTTGTACTTACATATTGCCCATGGGTCTTGTAAATCTTTATGTATGAAATATTCGTCAATAGTAGAGCACCCAATAGATTCAATTGACCCCTAGTCTCGTAGTCACCTCCTATGAAATATCGAGTAGAAAGGCAGTTACTTACCAGTCTATTAAGTCCCAGACCTGTCCTCTAATATTGTGTCCTACATAACTTTCAATTCAACGTAATTGACTTACCGTTTAAGTCAACTTAAGTTATTTCTGTCACGAAACATGAAAATAAGTACATTGAAATTATACATAGTTACAGATGTAGAGTTTTGAGGTCGAACGAAAATAACTTTTGATTGCGACAAAGTCAAGTGTCTGTCTGGGACTGTATGGTCTAACTATATGTCTTTCTACATACATTCGGTTAACCTTCTACACACATAATTTGACGCGATCGGTTACACACCTGAACGCTAATCGTGGGGTCCCGGGTTCGATTCCCGGTGGTGGCAGAGTTTGAGAACAACGCTTTTTACTGCTTTCCAGTCTGGTTGTTGATGATATATGCAGTATATGTATTTATCTATATATAATATGTATACATTTCTTAAATATACGATGACTAGTACCCTTAACACAAGTCTTAAATGTACTTACCAAGGGTCTAGTTCAATTGGTGTAATATTGTCCAATTATTATTATTACTTTTGTTTAAGGTTTGAGTGTCCACTGTGTTATTACAAAAGCTTTTTTGGTTAGTTAAAATCTTAGTTTTCCTAGATAACTAGATCATAATGTGACAGGTGGTGAGTTTATCTCAGTTCACAAAAACTAATTTATTACCTTTTTAAAGAATGGTTTGGGTTCTTTGTGATATTTTGTCTAACTGAAATCTTATATTCATAGCTATTAAAAGGCATATACATTACTATTAAAAGACCTTATTCAATCGTTTTTGGAAATCCAAATTTCCTTGGTCACTTTTGGTTTCGGGGTAAAAATGTGAGTTAAGTTTTTTTAGACCTTTCGGGTAAGGTAATCCATTCGTACTTAAGTTACTGAATAAAAATGGCTTTGTATACATTCTTTCGTTTAAAACAGATCCTCGGTAAAATAGTTTTTCCACCACTTATAACTAAACCATGGAAACCTTGATAATTAATATGATATATTGGTGTCACCCATTCTTTCAAGGTCTTCTCCAAGTATTGAAACTTGAATAAAGTTTTAATAGTGCCTGAAAACGGCCTACTTTCACTCTAGTATTGATTTTTCAATAATTTCCTTTCGCAAGCCTGCTCATTATAATGGAGGCAGACCTGACCTCTTTAAAGGCAAACCCACGCGCTATGCAACTATTACTTCTAAGAATATAATAATTATATAGAAATATACATACGTACATTCATTTTATTTAATTTAAGAAAGACAGAACCTACTTTATTGTCTACAAAAACAAAAACTTAGAGGAAAATAAATAATGAAAACCATTGATGCAGTGTATTAGTAACAATAATATAAGTTTAAAAATAATGCAAGCTTTAAAATAATAAGAATAATCAGATCATGTATAAATATACTCATGTCCTTTAATCCTTTTCGGGGTTGACAGAACCGTGGACACATGATAATAAGTCTTGAATTAGATTTAAATAGAATCAGCTATCTTTTTTCTGTCATATCCTTGGCTGTAATAAATTAAGGGGTTATAATTAATACGTAATCAATTGCAAACACATACACATCACGCCCATTTCCCAATAGATGGGTAGGCAGAGATCACGGATTCCCAACTGTCTCTATTCTGACAAACCACTTTACGCTTCATTGACACTCATACACCTTATCATACATCCTTAGTGGTTACAGGTACTTCTAACGTTACCTATATTGTAGTCTATCTGGCCGTCATATGTATATGGCTGTCATTAGTTAAAACTTGTTAGGAGCTTCAGGTTTTCGTAACTCTCTCCATTCCTATAAATAAAAAAAGATAAATATAGATAGTGGTAATAATAATAAAAAAATAAAGAAAGATAGTAAAGATAAGTAAAATAAAGTCAAATGTTTTATTCAACATAAGTACAAGTACAGTACATTCATTGAAAGTCAAAACATTTGCCTGACACTGGTAGTCTCTTAGATTTGAAATTCTACCGTTTAAAAATAGACTGAGAGACTGAGAATAAATATAAAATAAAGAATAGACGTAAAATAATAAATATAGAAGATAAATAAAGATAGTAGACGTAAATAAACACAAGTACAGCTCAGTGACTCAAAACTCTTTGTTTCTGGATCATTTTCAGTGAAAAGCTCTAATATAAACGGCAATTGAATTTTCTTCTTTCTTTGTACGTTTTCAAAATTAATTGCGAAATACCTCTCTTTAACGTTCTGAGAAAGAATTTGAAATAACTTGCGTATTCTTTTTGATACGAGTCGGGTAGCGCTATTAACATACTCATTAAGCCCTGCGGGGGATAGGCAAACATCATATCACCTCCCTATCAACTTCAACCATTCAAAATCATTCAACGTTAACTTGTATATGGCGGCACGGTGGCAATACTAGTCAATTATCAATTTTCTAATGTCTTTATCGCCGCCTATAACATACTGCAAAATCTAAAATGGAAATTTAATAACGACCCCGAATATTTCTAACAGAATATGCAGACTCTATCGATCGCCATCTGGAACGATCCTGACAAATCTCCCTTGCTTCACTCACACCCATTAAACCTTCTCATACATGCTCTTCTGTTCTTCACGCTACGTACATCCGCCTTGAGAAGAATGTCCCCAAGTTAAGGAAGTGTATAATGTATTATATCTATACTAATATTACAAAGCTGAAGAGTATGTTTGTTTGTTTGAACGCGCTAATCTCAGGAACTACTGGTTCGAATTCAAAAATTATTGTTGTGTTAGATAGATCAATTATTGAAAAAGGCTCTAGGCTATATAAAATCACCCTGCTACCTATATGACCGAAGAATATAATATAACAATCAAATTATAATTACAGTGCCATCTATGTTTGTTGTAATGAAAACTTCAGAAAAAATAAAAATGTTTCAAATTATTTGATATTGCTTGTATAGTATATAATATTATGTTATATAATACCTTTAGCATAGAATAGTTCTACTAATTTCGTGAATTGGTGAAGAGCTACACAGAATAGATGATAGTCAAATTAAACGTTTGAACACAGAGTCAAAAGGGATTCTAATCAGGATGCGGTTAGCGCTGGAAATTCAGTCGTGTAGGTGTAGCTTTATTTGAACGCTTAAATACATTATGAGAGAATAATCACAGGTTAAGCCGTAAATAGAATGTATATTAGATGCCTAACTTCACGATATATTCTATGTATGATGATAAAAAAAGACAAACGTGTTCACGATCATTAACCCTTGCGGGGTAGTCTGAGGTTCAGGTGTCCATCTCCGCAATTGCGAAGGTAGTAATTCTATGGCCACACCTCGAACCCACGTGTTGACCAGATAGTCAGTACTCAAAGGTAAGCTATGTCGCTATTTACAAGCACTAACTATTTATTATCTGTTCGGAGAATCTCTTACCGTAGTATTCGACGAATTTCGTAAATGTGTTTTTATTTTATGTATGATGATATGACTTATATATATTTCTCAATATCGTTCAGTGACGATCGATAGTCTCTAGCTATCTCGTTAGGGAGGCGTATGTTATAGGCATGCTATATGTATATAGGTATTTAACTAATTAGGATTAAATAAAATTACCACACTGCACCAATTCTTATGCTAAGTGTTCGATAAGAAAAGAAGAGAAAATATTGATGATCATTTATTAGGAGTATGTATGATCACTTATGTTAGTACTTATCTGAAATGCTATTAAGATTTCAGCAAATAATTTCTTTTAAATTGCTATTAATACTACTACGATCCAACTCTTTATTACATTTTTACATCAGGGCGGGAAGATAGGCACATTACATTAAGTATATTCTTATATCTTCTTATATTTTATTACACTACCAGAGATATAGATAGTATCCTTCTTTCTGAATAGATAAGGTACCTATGGGCCGATAGTAAATCATGCTGCACAGTAGGCGGGCGTTGGCCCGAAAACTGCTTTTCTATTAAGATCGCGGATTAGATAAGTTCTCGAATATTCGGCTCAACTATAATAGAGTTTCGCTTCAATATGTATTAGTTTGGAAAGGGAAAAGTGAGGTAGGTAGGGAATAGTCCAGAATATCATATATCTTTATATGTTATCAAAATGATGAAACATTGATGTAATTATTTAGCTAGGAACAACTTAGCAAATAAGTGAAAATTCTGAGAATCTAATTGAGATATTTCATCCTTTACCTGGGAAATTCGTTAGTTCGTAATACCTTTTTTGATATAGTAGAAAGAATACCAGTTTTATACTAGTTCAGAATAAAATAGAGGGTCGAAAAATCTTTGCCTTTTAGAACATACCAGGAAAAAACTACTGACCCGCAAGATACCTTACATTTACAATTACATATATTTATATGTACTCGTATACACAACGATGTCCTTACTTCGTCTTTATACAGCTACTATCATGAAGGTTTATATGTCTATATAATCCTTTTTCTTGTTAAAGAATTTGTCTATTGATCCCAAATCTCTAAGTCCCTACCTACGTCATACATGGAAAACTAGTTAACACTCTATTTGGTTCATTGAAATGGTCCCAGATTAGCAAAGAACTATTCTATTGGGCGATGGTTAGCAACCTGTCCCAATGACCTATATTAATGACAACATAACCCCAATAGAATACTAAATCTAAAAGTACTTAAAGTAATTGAGATATTATGTCTTTAGGTTTTATTGATTGACGACCTCCGTGGTGCGATTGGTTAAGCACCTGAATGCTAAACGTGAGGTCCCAGGTTCGAATCACGGTGGAGACAGAGTTTAAAACTACGCTTTTCTTCTGCTTTCCAGTCTGTTTGTTGATTATATATGCTATTATGTATATATCTATATACAATAAGTATATATTTCTTAAACATACGCTGACTAGTACCCTTAACACAAGTCTTGAATGTACTTAGCAAGGAGCTAGTTCAATTGGTGTAATAGTGTCCTAAATATTATTATTATCAATTGAGATTGTGAAACGTGTATACATCTATATAGCCTTTCTTTTCCGTGAAAAAGAATTGTCAGCATCCATTTTATTTGATGTAAAATTGGGTTCCGAATCATCCGCGTCCACAATGGGCTGAGTCAGCACTTTTATTATTGTATTCGGTGGGACCCCATCAAAGATCGTCTATTGACATGAACAGCTCTGGGGTAATTGAGTGAATGTAATGTTAAGTTAGAATTAGATTAACTGAGTGATGCGAATCAACATCGAATGATAGAATTAAGAATATATATATAACAGAAGGTTGCGGCTTAGAATAAGATGTAGTGGTAAGTGTCTACGATTGAAAAGGGTATGCTTCGATGGTTTGGACATGAATGATAGTAGATTAACAAAAGGGATATATGTAGGTGAGGTAAAAGAACGGTTATATAGGGGTCGGCCTATAAGACATATGCCATTTATGACTAAATGTATTGGACACATTTCTCCAAATAGTATATTTTCAGATGATGTGAGATCGACAGTCCTTATCCTAGCGTTGCAAAGCATCTCTTCACTATTAAAACCTTTTACTAATATTGGTAATGGTTGCAAGTCTATCTTCGAAAATAACTTAGGTAAACTCTTAGTCTTTCAAAAGACAGCTGCTTACATTCTCCCTTAGTGCCAAACTAGAACAGGGTACTCGAAATTAGGGGATCAGGTACGTTGAAATACACTTGGCAACGTTAAGTAAACATTTGGTTGGATGCCAGTCGCAAATTAGGTTAGTAGACACATTTACAAAACACAACCTCCACCGGAAATCAATGAAAAAGGGAAGCTTAAACACGAAGGTCGTCCAATGTGGGATAGACAGAGGTTTAGTGAGTGTTATTGGTATTATATGGTTGGTAGATTGTATTGTTAAGTTTTGGTTCAAACAGGTATCGCGAAATAGGTAGGAATCTTGATTGGTTTTAGTTTCTCGTTAGTATAATAATTAACGAATATGGATAGAATAATGGACAGAAAATAAATAGAATAAATGAATTCTACAATTCGTTTATTTCACGAGAACCGTATAGATAGTTAATAATGTGATATGGTAATATATATTATAGATGTATCACATCTGTCTTTCAGTTTTAAGATAGATAGCGAATCTCGAAAAGAAAAAATATATCATTGGAATCTAGTTCACTTCCTTTCATGTTGAACAGAACCTTCGAGAAATATCTCAAGTGCTTTACTGCTTTTTTATTGTAGTATCAAGATTTAGTTGACAAGTTGCTAGCTCTTACCATCCAATCGATTTCTTAAACTTTTATTCACCCTTTATATCTTGCAATAAAGGCAGATACTTAGCATTCGTCTTAAGCGTCAGACTAGCTCTTTATATATAATAATATTTAGGACACTATTACACCAATTGAACTAGCCCCTTGGTAAGTTCATTTAAAACTTGTGTTAAGGGTACTAGACAACGTATATTTAAGAAATTATTCTTATTATATATAGATGAATACGTATATAGCTTATATAATCAACAACCAGTCTGGAAAGCAGAGGTAAAGCGTAGTTTTTAACTCTGCCTCCGCCGGGAATCGAACCACTCACGATTAGCGCTCAAGTGCATAACTAATCGCGCCACGGAAGTCGTCAATATATTATGTAAAACGTTATACGTACACTCAGCGCCAAAAATGAAGTCCCAATAAATTTTTATAAGGTTTACGTTTATAAGAACGAAAGACAATATTTCACATTAAAAAAATGGCGCCACTGTGCAGTCATGGCCAATATACGTTCGCGTGCTTCGAAACGGGAACTATATTTTCTATCACCAAAATTTATATTTGTCATCAAGTTGTATCACCTAATAAATAGATCTATCGCCACCAAATATTTCCGTTCTCAGATAAACAAAAATTGTTCCCAGGTATGAATTATCAAATTAATGTTAATATATGTGTAAAATAAGAGATCGATAACCAATAAAATTATATTGCATTACATGAATATAAACTTCGTTCTTATAATGGTAGATCTGTCACCAAATAAATCGATTATCGATCCCTGACTGCGACTCCTTTTTATTTGATATTTTGTCACTAGTACAGTAGTTACATTTTATTTCGTTCAGATATTAATTAATAGTATTCGTTACCAATTTAATACATCAATTTATAATTTTAATGAAAAAATGATCAAAGTGGCGAAGACAAATTGGCGCTCTTTAAAAAATGACCAATCCGGCCTCAACGATGGGTAGTAGGTAACTAGGTTCGATCACACGATGCGCGACGCGGGTGGGTTAGGTTAGGTATATTTTTTATCAATTTTTGTATCTTTATTCACATCTTTTTTTTTAACATGAATACTCATATAGTCCAGTTTTATTATACTACCAAATAATACTTAATTACTACTTAATAAATTTCTTACATTATACATGAAATAATTATTATGATCCCATACATATAATTATTTATTTCTATACTACGATTATATATTATTAATCACTTAACTGGTTAGGTTAGGTTAGGTTTTTATTTGCACTTAATGCAATTTTCTAGTAACATAATATGATTTATTGGTGATCTCTTTAAATTAGTTTGCTTAAATACTTATTAGGACACACCTATTATAATACATACAAAAACATTTATTTGGTACTAGACCTTATATCTCAGGATTTTAGGTGATTTATTGTGGAACTGATTTTGCATTGTTTGATGACTACATTTTGGTGACAGATCTACTATTTTGAAGACAAACCGTATTATTTAAGAAACACAAAACTAATTAAATTGGTGATAGCTTAAATGATACCCCTTCGAAATGAAAAATATTGTCTTTTGTTCTTATAAACGTAAACCTTATAAAATGTTACTGGTACTGCACTATTAGCGTTGACTGTACGTGAGAAAGATGTAAAAAATGGCCCTGCAAAGGTCGGATGAGTAATGTTGGAGTAGATCATGAATAATGAGAGGGAACCGACCATCTCAGCGCTCAAGATGTGCTCTTGGTTCTTTTGTTTATATAACGTATACTAGAGGCTTAATCCTCTGAGACATGGCAGTATATTAAAAGTTATGTAAAGATATTATTTAGTAAGGATTGAGAACTAGCTGCCGTTCTTTACAGAATGCATACGAGGCGCCTAAGGGATTAGGGGTAAATGGAATGTATTGGGCGATAGGCTAGCAACCTGTCACCAATATTCCATATGACATCAAAACCTCAATATCAGCTATAAGTGATAAAGAAGATATCCCTAAGGTCCTGT
The DNA here is from genome assembly GCA_030578115.1 of Leucoptera coffeella. Taxonomy (NCBI): domain Eukaryota; kingdom Metazoa; phylum Arthropoda; class Insecta; order Lepidoptera; family Lyonetiidae; genus Leucoptera; species Leucoptera coffeella. The sequence goes on from JAMBLF010001063.1 coordinate 61,745, forward strand.
CCACCCCGAAAGAAGTTAAGGGACATGATTGTGTATATATGTAATTCATTAAACAATTCCGTTAGTATTTGAACCCTGTACCCACTGATACAGAGTCAAGCCCCAAAAACCTGAGCTAGCCCTAATTTGCGCCTGTATGTATGTTATAAGTATGTATGAATGTGTATGTTTAATGTTATGTAACTCAGCACATACATCATATTAATGTTCCTAACGACGTGACTTGCTTGCATAGTGTTGTGTACAAACTTTGTGCCAGACATTTGCAAGAAAGTAATAATTCAGACAGAAATGTATGCTTGTTTGTTTTGACATATTATACATTTGTATTAGAATACATTGCGTAAAGTATGTATATTATATATAGAGTACCGGCTTTAGCCAAGTGGTTAAGACTTGTTATTAGAGATCCTAGATCGAATCGATCGTATACGAGTATGTATATCATTCAAGTTCATAATTTTCAGTCACTAACAGTGAGGGAAAACAACGTAAGGAAACCTGCCTATCCCTCGGGTAATGAAATTGCCAGTGCCTATATACGACGATACGGTTAACCACCTGTTTAGTGATGTCTATCTATTGGAACGCGGGTTTTGGGTCGCTCATACCTAACATGGTACGAAATTTCAGGGATGAGCACTCAAGCCATCAAGGTGTATACATAAGTCGTCAAGCGTATGCTTATGTTTCGTATATAAGTGACATCATTAAGTTGGGTGATATAAGAATCATAGCTTTCTTGTGGGATTGTCAGTGGTTACATGCTCGTAATTGTGGAGGTAGTGATTCTATGACTATTTTGAACCCATGTGTTAACCGAATATTCAGCACCTAATGTGACAGGTTGCATATTGTATCGTCACTAATACAAAAACATGCATATAATATACTATACATACACGTCTTATAATACCTTTGGGGGTGGACAGAATCTGGGAAATATAAAATCTCCTAGGTCACCTTTTTAGTATCAATATTGGGGGTAATAATAGATTTGGAACAATTCGTCACAGGTTGCTAGCCTATCGCCCAATAGATTCTTTATACCATTAGTCGCCTTATACGACATGCCGGGCAGAATGGCAGCTAGTTAGCATTCTTTTTACACCCAACACGGGACTAACAAGCACTGACTATTCTGTTCTGATGAATAAATAGGTGTCTCGATGTTCCATATATTTATTTGGAAATACATATGTAATGCAATGTATACGCTTTCTTTACAGAATATAAACTCGGCCATGTGCAATGAAACATGGAGGTGAAGAAGAAAGGCAGCTTATCGCCTGCCAAGTCTTCTTTCCGAAGAGACCATGATGACGGGAAATCCACCAGGTATTTCTTTATAAGATTTTAAATAAACCCAAATATATCAAGTCTAAATATAAATTTTTTTTTCGAAATCCTTATAATAGGTAGATTTCCTCACAATGTTTTCCCTCACCGTAGTATTCGACTCATTTCGTAAATGTATTATTACGATATTTTATTACGAAAATGTACATAGAAATTTTAAACTTCATTTCCATTAGTACATGCTCAAGCGTCAAGCTCAATATTTGAACCATGTACTAACTAATACAGAGTAATCCGCTAAGGGATAAAAGAAATTAAGTAAAAAAGTGCAATCAATACACACTACTTTAATATTCAATCTACCCTAAACAGGTATAAAGAACGTGAGTAACCATTCTTTTCTCCCAAATCCAGCAGTGCATGGTTAAAGCTTCAATATTCTGCCTACCCCAAAATGATTAATAACTAGCGGGACTTATCGTGTATGTTTTTATATTATATTATATATATATTATAGTCTGCCCGTGACCATGGCTGCTGCAACGTAGCCGAAACGTCGGGTTAATAAATGTAACTTTATTATATAAAAACATACGCGATAAGTCCCGCTAGTAATTAATCATGAGTATAAATCGCGAATCTCTTAAAACTATAACTACCTCAAAATGAATAGTAACAGTTAATGTTTGCACTCTTACCTCTTAGGTCGAGCAGTGCTAAATCGGAGAAGGAGGTCCGTCTGAGTGAGCGCAGTTCCACGGATGAGGACCGGAGGGATCGGAGCTGGTCCCGGAGCAGTGAGGGCTCTAAAGATACTATTGAGAGGTAAATGTTGGAAGGATGGGAGAAGAATAGAAGAACGTGTGGGTTAATGGTTGTGAGTGAAGGAAGAGAGATTTGGGACTCGTTTAAAGTGATCGATAGTCTCGGCCTATCCTGTCAGGGAAGTAGAGAAGTGATTATGTATGTATGTAAAATAGTGGTAGGATATGAGTGTATTTTATGCCTTGAATGAATATAATACCTTTAGATAGATCTTTAGTAGTGTAGGGTACCCATTCTCAAGTGGACTGATGATATAAAGAAGGTGACTGTTAGTGGCTGGATTGTATCTTTGGCATAGCGTTACACATTTTGTACCCAAAAATGGGTCTACTTAGCTGGGTAGTCAATATTGAGTGATAGGTGGGTAATGAAATATCCCTCACTATATATACATATCTCAAGTATATATGTATGTATTGATTAATAGCAAACAGGACTTATCGCGTATGTTTTTAAATAATAAAGTTACCTTTATTAGCCCGACGTTTCGGCTACGTTGCAGCAGCCATGGTCACGGGCAGACTGTTGGGAAATTTTTGAAAATTACATTATCCCTTGTAGAACATAAGTATTAACACAACTAGATATAAGTTTGTTAACAAGAAATGGACCAAATAGTTGACAAATAATAAACGTTTCTATTTATCTATTTATATAAATAATAATAATAATAAAGCATTTATTTACAGCCACAAAAACATACACAATACAAATATTTTACAAATTAAACTTACAAACTAGGGGGTATAGCTTGTGCATGTAAATGTCTAGTATGTAGATACACTTGTAGTACTGTCACAGTCTTTTCAAGTCTTTTCAATCCACGAAACCAAACTTTCTACTGAGTGTTCTACAGTCTCAATCCCAAAGGATAGGGGAACAAAATAAGGTGAACGAAAAGATAAAATGCTCCTCGAAAAGATTTATGTTTCCTTAGCCAAACTGCGGAAAAAAGTGACAGACATAATCTCGAGGAAATTAAACGAAAAACACTATTTACATAGAAATGTTTATGTAAGGAAACATTGCCTATATTGAGGTTTATGGAAAATTCTGTAGTTGTTTAGTCATACTCGTATTTGTAATATATCTATTAGTTTTGAGAAGTTCAGCGGAAAAAGTTTAGTAGGTATCTCTTAATATATTATGTATTTACGCTTAGCAAAATACATCGTAAATAATTTAAAGCATGTGAGTAAGGCAAGACTGTCAGGATTGTTCAACGTGACGATCGATAGTCTCTATCTATCCCGAAGTTATAGTGTGAATGTATTTATGTATCTATTTTATGTCTATTTTAGGCACGTGTTGAGTTAATCATATATGTGGTAAGGGATGGCTAGGGGATAGAAAGATTCATGAAATAAAACACAAGAGCCTAAGTTGTATTCTCTTTAACTTACCCCGTTGTAGCACATAGTATGTTTCCAGAGTGTAACAATTTCAAATAACCTTGGTTACATAATAGGACGAGACACCTAGTTATTATACAAAAATATCAAAGATTCACGAATGTTAACCCTTTTAGTGTAGTCAAAACCTTAATTAAACTAGAATGAACAAATATGATATGTCTCCGAGGTTCTGTTCACTTCAAAAGAGAAGTAAGGATCTAAATATATGTATAAATATCTAGAGACTTCAATTATACCAACATTGGTGACTCAAGCCTCGGAATACTCATTTAAAATAGATTATGGTTGAGTACTTATGTAATTTGGGTCAGTGGTCTTGTAGGACAAAAGATCGATCATTATATTATCTTTTGTCGAAAAATTCGGGCCTTGACGACTGAAGAAAATTAATGGACTCTCTTTTAATAATTACGTCAATCAATCGGGTCGGTTACCGAAGTTTTGTAACGAATATTTTAGAAGTTAATTGGTGGTAAATTAACAAAACCTTTATGGTTTTATTAATAGATTCAAGTAGTACATTCTGTCCAAAAAGGTAACTAGTTCTTTCTTCGCTATTGTGGAAATGGAAGCATAAATCTCTGTGTGATGTGACTATTAGGTAGATGACTCATATTTTCTGTTTATTTTCGAAATAACTATTACCTTTATACGAGGGTTTTTTTAATCATATGTCTAATAGAGAGATTATCACAATGCTCATTAATGGTGGACCCTTAACTGAATACTACTAATAATTATATTACTGATTACGATAAATGGATATTCATATGTATTAATGCCCAAACTTTTAACCCAGACAAGAATCATCATCAAGCCCAAAAGTATCAAGGAAATACTTCACCAATTGGAGGCAAGCCTGCGACAAGACCAAAGACAAGACGAAGGAGCTATTAAAAAAATGGCGGACCCTCCCGGAAACGGAAGACGGGGTGGTAGAAGAGGTGACTACGAATGGAGAGGTGGAAAAGTCACATGGCTGGAGCGTGCATGTTTGGAGTGAGTTTATTTATATATATATATATATATATATATATATATATACAGGGTTATTTGAAAAACATCAACAACCTCGCACGACTAGATAGCTAAAATCATACACAACAACATTTGTTCTACGAGTTTTATCATAACTCAATACATAAATTAATAATGATTTTTCAAGCTATTATTGTACTGTCGTGACATTTGTAGGTCTATGTTCGATTCACGTAGGTAAGAAAAGGCGACGCGCACGACGCTCGCGCGCTAGTGTATGTAAGAAAGGGACGGAAAGGGTTTGTTTACCTCATTTTGCGATGCGATGCGCATAGAGTTAAGAACATTGAAACGTAAAATTAAATTGATATTTATTTTTGTATGAAAGTAAAATGTGTCAAATTATCAAAAGTCGTAGAACAAATGTTGTTGTTCACGATGATAGCTACCTGGTCTTGCGAGGTTGTTGATGTTTTACAAATAACCCTGTATATATATATTATGATTTAAAAGTAAGGTAAAATAGATAATAATATTGCTCGGCGCATAATTTAAATGCTAACGTGGCAGGTAGTAATCTCTTTAACGTTATTGGGTGGGAAAAGACGATAAAATTGGTAATAAAAATGATTAGAACAGGGTTTATTAAATACGGTAAGGATTTTAGTCTTATTTTAATGTTCAACTTTCATCCCTTTAGGGGTATACAGAACCTTGGAAACAAAATAATATCACTTAGGTCTCTTTTTAGCATGAATATTGAGGTTGTGATGTTGTGTGGAACAATGGTGACAGGTTGCTAGCCTGTCACGCAATAGATTACATTGAGTCTGGGACGTAAAAAAATGTTAACTAGCTGCCGTTTTTCTTCATGTTGTAGGAGGTGACTAAGGGATTAGGGGTGAATGGGATCTATTAGGTGATAGTCTAGCATGTGACATAGGGCAGTATCCCAATATTTATGCTATAAAGTGACCTAAAAGATATTATTTCACCGAGGTTCTGTCCACCCCGAAAGGGATTAAAGGACGTGAACAATATATACGTGTACAATATATGTATATGAACGATGATACGTTTTACCTTTTCTTAATAAGCTGCTTATAGAATTCTAAGTATCTTTCTTGGTATTAGCTTAAGTTGGGTTGGTAGAACTTGTAAAGGGATTTTCTGTATACGATGGTTACCAATATGCTAAATTTAAACGAAGGAATATTAAGTCTTTGATATTCTGCACACTCCTAAAAGGATTAAAAGACGTGAGTAAATCTATATTCATGATGAAAAGCATGAGGGTGAATATTTAAGAGTCATGAAAAAAATATTAATTCATGTTTTAAATAATTCAAAAAAATTAGTGTAGTTATTGTAAAGGTTATAATATCAAAAGGACAGTAGCTGAATTTTATAACCTCTTTAATCTTTCTACATAATATTACAATCACATTCTTTTCAAGTTCCACAAAAAGCACACAAAAAGGCTCTTAGGATCACATTTAAATAAATGACATTCGCAAAGTGGCCATCTCCCATTCACAATAACCGAGTGTTACCGCAGCGCATTACGAAACAAAGACCTTATACCAAACAGTCAACCAACTTGAACTCTCGCCGCTTTAAATATGCATGGCGGGTTCACATGCAAATTAGTTATGAAATATTAATCAAAGGGAAGTTCATTGAATTTACTGGGTTCCTATGAATTTTCAGTTTATTCTAATCTACGGTTAAGGGATTAGGTTTATTGCATGACATGCAGTGAAAGGTTAAAAAATTCATTTATATTGACAAGTAAAAACGCGTTTAGGACCATTAACTCGTTCAGGGTACTCAAAGGTTCAGGTTTCCATCTCCGCAATTGCGAAGGTAATAATTCTATGGCCACCTAAACCCACGTGTTGACGAGATAGTTAGTACTCAATGTGACAGGTAGTAAGCCATGTCCCCATTAAAAAGCACTAAGTATTACCGGTTTAGAGAATAAGTAGGTTTTCTCAGTACGTTGTTCATCACCGTAGTATTCGGCGTGTTTCACAAATGTACTTTTATTCATTAATATACTTAAATTCTTATAAACTCGGGTCGGACTGAACATTAGAGGTATAAACACACACTCTCACGACTACCTTATTGGATTAGTCAGAGGTTAGGGTGTCCATCTTCGTAATTGCGGAGGTAGTAATCATACGGCCACTTAGAACCCATTAATCGATCCTCTGTAACATTAGCATAACTAACGGTATTGAGATGGCATTCATATATAATTTTGGTGACAGATTGGTAGCCCATCGCTCAATAGAATCTATATATCGTTAGTTTATTAGCCTCCTACGTAAACGTGCCGAGGATAAAGGCAGCTAGTTAGCATTTTATTTACATTTGAATAATAAGGTATAAGAAAAGATCATTTAAAAAAGGCATGTTAGGTATGGGTCACTCGAAGTACGCATTTCAATAATACGTAACGTAATAGTGTACCGTATCGCCGTATATAGGCACTGGCTATTACTTATCCCAAAGGAAAAGGCAGGTTTCCTCACGATGTTTTCCCACACCGTTAGCGACTTAAAAATTTCAGAGACAATAAGAAATATGACAGTCAGACGCTATATTGAAAAACGGTGACATTAGGATTAGCTATAACCGCCGAGTGTGTATGAGAAGATGTATGAATGTCAATTAAGCGAAAGTGGTCTGTCAGGGTCGGGATAAATGGGGATCCCTGATCTCTGACTACCCCTCTACAGGGAATCGAGCGTGATATGTATGTATGTATTTTATAAAAAAAGGTAAAATAGATAATAATATTGCTCAGCGCATAATTTAAAGACCAACGTGGCAGGTAGTAATCTCTTTAACGTTATTGGGTGTGAAAAGACGATAAAATTGGTAATAAAAATGATTAGAACAGCGTTTATTAAATACGGTAAGGATTTTAGTCTTATTTTAATGTTCAATCAAAAATGGTGTTGTACGAAAAAGATTTATTAATTGTACGTCAGTGATTTATAATAATTATCTTTATAGCTTGAAACATAATATTTACAAAATATATTTAGTAACAATTGATTTCATAAATGAATTTTATATATTTTGTATTAAGTTCAACTTTTCAACATCTCTATCTACACTTCTATTGGAATACGGGTGTGAAGTGTATCAAATCTGGTTCAACATAATATCTTACGTCAAGCCGTTATAATAGCAGCTACTTACATCTTAGAAGAGTCCCAAATTAGCATTATTCTAGATTCCGTAGTTAAAAGTTGAACATGCATTAAAGTCAATACTACGAAATTCAAACGTAGCTTTTCATAACCAAGATCCAAGATGAAACGTAGTATGCATGTCGCATTGCAGTCGTAGTATGAACTTGTTCGACTACGGATGGCTGGTCACGTTGAAGGAATATCAACTATTCAAAGTTATTGTGTACTTATGTGTTTACATAGTAATGATACATTATTATTGTAACCTCTAATAACATAACATACATAATATAGGCTTCACGACTTGTGTATACACACTCCCTTTTTTATTGTGGTGGTGTAGTCAGAGGCTTGATTGCCCATCTCCGTGATTTCGAAATAGGCAATGGAAAACATCGTGAAAGAAACTTGCCTCTTCCCCGGGATAGGTAATAGCCAGTGCCTATATACGGCGATACGGTACACTAATCACGTTCGGTTATCTAGTGAAACTCGTGCTTCTCCGAAATTCGAATAACTTACAGATAAGTGATGTTCGATGGTTAAAGTCGTCCTAGCTCTGTAGTTGGGGGCGTGACTCTGTATGAGTGGATACAAGGTTCAAACCTCGGAGCGTGTGTTGGACATATAGTATTGGAAAAGAAATATTCAGATTTTGTTTGTACATTTTCCATTTTCATATTTAAAATTCATTTGCAAAATGCACCGACCACCTCGGTAAAGGAAAACATCGCAAGATAACCCTGTCTATTCCCAAAACAAGTAATAGTCAGTGCTTGTAAATGGTGTAATAGTCACAATGAGTACTGTCTATCTGATTCTACCTTCACAATCCGGCTTACTTATTCGTAAGGGTTAAAGTTCGTGACAGCGTTTAGTGTTTGTATTTATTGTATATCATGATTACCTAAATTTAAAACTTTAGTTAAGAGCCGGCTCGTCCGGGGCGCTTACTACGCGGTCGGAGACTACCTTACCAATGCTCAAGGTTGGCAATGAGTGCATCTAAGCAATATGTGCAAAAATAATCACAAATAATTATGTTTCTTTTAATTTGGTTTTGTAACTGGCACTGGGCAAAAAATCCTGAAAGCCGGAGTTGGTTCCTCAAGCTAGGGCTTCCGAACCAACGGTAGAATTTCAATGCTAAGAGACAACCAGTGTCGGGTATATTTTGACTTTGAATGAATGTGCTGTACTTGTACTTATGTTGAATAAAAACATTTTCCTTATTTTTTGATCCCTTTCCTTTCCACAGCCACATGGGTGAATAGGTTCAGTGAGGACCTAGAATGCCTAGATTTGGAAGAGGAGCAGCCCATCGCGACCCTAAGCTCCGTGCAGAGTGACAAACTGACGCTGTTCTTCTCTGAACTCATAGACTTGGATCGAGATGACATGATCTGCGACCAGGACTTCGATCATTTCTTTGAGGTGAGTAGTGGGCCAGAAAACTGTCATATAGATATAAAATAATTCAATGTGATAAGATACACAGGTTGTAAGGTTAGGCTGTATTTAATTTTGTACTTTTGGAGGATGTATATATGACGTCGTGGGGTATAAATATGTCATATAGATCTTAAATAATTAAATGTGATAAGGTACACAGGTTATAAGGTCTACAGTCTGCATTTGATTTTGTACTCATGGAGGATGTATATATGATACTAGTGACCCGGTCCGGCTTCGCACGGTTATAAAATATATACCCTACTCCTCTATTTAATGGATGTTATTATACATATAAACCTTTCTCTTGAATCACTCTATTGACTCTATTTATTAAAAAAACCGCATCAAAATCCGTTGCGTTGTTTCAAAGATTTAAGCACACAAAGGGACATAGGGACAGAGAAAGCGACTTTGTTTTATACTATGTAGTGATTAACAAGTATATTTTACCTTATGCTAACCACATTCCAAGTCGCAATGGTATATGAATAAAATCAAATCGATTGTAAACTCTAAACACACGTGTTAACCGAATCGCTTAAAACACAAAATCGCAACGGAGAATTAAAACTTTACTCTTACTAATATTTCAACTACTACACTACATCACGTTAGCACACAACAGTTCCCAAAGTCAAACAAATACGCTCCTGCCTTAACCAGAGGTATGTGAGAGGAAATTAGTTGGCAATCCCTAGAGCTCTTTGTAAAGTTATCCTGTTCCGTGATAGCCTGGGACTAAATAACGTTAACTGACTAACTAGCTGCCGTTCTTCCCGGCACGTATGAGACTAGGGTAAATCAAACTAGTTATCAATGTTCCATGTGACATTACATCTCAAATATTCATGGTAAAAAGTGACCTAAGATTATCGTGTTTCCAAGGTTCTGTCCACTTTGAAAGGAATTACAGTTCATATACACATGTATATGTGTGTGTTCAAGAGGAATAGTTGGCTATACCTAAAGCACTTTGTAAAGTTATCTGACCTGCGAATGTCACGGATGGAACGTTTCTAATCGATCAAACTTCCATTTGAGAACTGATCGAAACTTGTGTTTGATGACAGGGAGGATCGTGATGGAGGATGGTAGTCTATCTTTGTTATACATACGTTTACATGAATGTCCTTTAATCCCAAATGAGATGGATAGAACCTTGGAAATGGTATGTCATCGGTAATTCATATTGCATATACACACTACAGGTTACTAGGACAGGTTACTAGTTTATCACCGAATAGATTCCATTAATCCCTAATCGCCTGAAACATGCTGGGATGGTAGACAGCTAGTTAATATTCTATTTCTAATTCAAAATATCAAAGGACTATAGAAACAGTGAAAGTTAGAGGATAGATAAATATTTTGATGCAAAAAAATCAAGGTTTTGGCACTGTAAGTGATAACTAAGCAACTAACGATTGGTTACTCGTTTTTCATTAATGTTTTATATTAATATAATTAAAATACAAACCTGTTCTCTGTAACAGCAATTAAGAATAATAAGGAAACATAAAAAGCATCGAAATAGACAGTAATTTATGTATAACAACGACCATTAACCCGTACAGAGAGACAAACTTTGTGTATACATTTCCAAAGTTTTAGAATAAGTGTTGTTTGGTATACCAAAATGTAATGTATGCTACTTTATACTTGTTTTTGATTCACTTAAAAAGACACTTCTGTATACGCTGGCATAGTTTACCACATTAACGTTAGGTTGGCTACTAATTATCGGGTAATAAGTGGTTTTAGAGTGACCATCACAATGTTTAGTTGATAGTGGACACTGTACTTCTAACTACCTGTAAGGGTTTTGTGGTCGTGAATGCATATTATAGATGTATTTATACAGGTACTAGGACAAACTATAGGTCACTTTTTACCATGAGATTATTCTTAAATTTACTCATACTCATTTTCTCTTTACTCATACCAAGTAGTAGGCAGGTTTTCTCATGATCTTTTTCTTTCACCATATGTATTAAATACCTTTTTTGTCACCAGAAACTGGCGCATTTTGCTGACTGGTCTACCAACTCCTCAGAATACCACATCATGCTAGAAGTGAAGCGGGAGTTTATCGATTATTTCGTCAATGATCTGCCTAGCAAGTAAGTATTCATAATAGCCCGTGACTGCCATTTAATCTAACTAATAATTAAATAACTTTTATTATATTGTTGCTGATAGTTTTGCTTTATAGTAGATCTTAATAACGATCATGTCATGTAAAGGGAGATCGACTAGCAATATGAAATAATACAACACTGTTTCGTGTCAATGCCATCATTACTCTAACTATTCTGTGTCTCTGAGGTTCTTTTAACCCCGAATGGGATTAACATACGTATGTGAGTAAATGTTACCAATGGCAACTAAGGCTTATGTCCGGTTTCTATCCACCTTAGACGTGTTAGTATATCAAGCATTATACCATGTTTAAAACCAATACAATCATTTCGAACTGCCAATGTAGTTGCTAACTTTGTATCTGAAACAATCGCATACTAGGGTATTTCGTTGGCTCAAAACATCCAAAGTTAGTGGGTGAACTGACCTACTATAATAAGTTTCGTAGAAGTCAGAGATATATTCTACTCGTATGTTAACTAACTGCGATTGAATTTTGCCTTTTTAAATGCGCACAATCTTGGAGAGCTTATTAGAAAAATAACATGTAACCTTAACCGCCGAGCGTGTATGAGGAGGTGTATGAGTGTCTAATAAGCGAATATGATTTAGGATCGGGACAGATGGAGATCCTTGATCTCTGTCTACCCTTTTACAGGGAATCATGCGTGATGTGTATGTATGTATGATGTAATTTGCTTCTTGTAAATCTTTGCTCCTTGGACCTTTAAATCCTTGGATTCTTTCTTCTAAAGGCAGGTGTACGTACCTTGAAGAATAGAAGATGAAATGAGAAAGTTAATGGGTATGAGTGAAGCAAGGGAGAATTGGCAGGATCGTTTCAGATGGCGATAGATAGTCTCTGCTTATCCCTTTAGATCGTAGAGGTGTGAATATGTATGTATATATTATGTATCTAAAATGGCACAATCGCCATCTTAGTTATCAAGGTTTTGTCGAGATCAAGTTATTGTGATACGTAGCGATCGGGTCTCTGTCTATTCGTTTAGGGCGTAAGAGGGGTGAATAATTGTTTATTGGCACTATATAAATCCCTCTCACTTTAGTCCTTTGATTACCGGGAAGAAAAGCAGCTAGTTATCATTCCAATGAAGTCCCAGACTAGCATAGGAACCCGTTAAGATACAGTTTAAACAGTGTCATGCTATTAACGTTTCATGTTTATTCATAGCAACTCTTGTCTAGAAATATGAATGAGTTTCGGGAAATTATTGTGTATGCATCTTATTTACATTTTCGTATTTGTATAGCAAAAGTTTGTTTGGATTTGTAAGGGTGGATGATTTTGTATGTTATATAGACCCGTGTTAACTGGGACGTAAAATAATGCTAACTAGCTGCCGTTCTTCCTGGCGGGTTTTTTGAGGTCTAAGGAACTAGGAGTCAATGGAATCTATTGGGTGATGGGTAGCAATGTATAACCATAGTTTTACATTAATGACACCCCAATTCGAATTTTAATGTTAAAAGTGATGAATGTAAAAGGTTTTTGTATCCAATCCTAAAGGGATTAAAATACGTGAATTTATGCATATATATATGTGTTTTCTTACCACTTTAATAACGTAAATGTTTGGTATTTTATGAGTCACTAAAGATTTTATCTTTACAATTGATATCCCAAACAAAAAAGCAGCTTTTACACAAATTATTAACATTCTATTGAAAGCTAGAAACGTTTTTCATTACTTTTGTCCATTTGTCTTTTATCCTAATAAAGTAGATTTGACCATTCATTGAAGTATTAAGGACTAAATCTCCGAAGTTTTCTAAAATAAAATGCTCTGAATATTATTAATACTGTCATCAAAACAATGTGGATTTTAAAATTTCTTAGTAAGTTTAGGTACGGTCAACGCTAAAAGTGCTGTCCCAGTAACTTTTTATACGGCTTATGTTTATTTTTAGGCTTTAGCAAAAGACAATATTTTTCATTTCGAAGCACGCGAACGTATAATGGCCATGACAATGCATAGTGGCGCCAGTTTTAAAATGTAAAATATTGTCTTTTGTTCTTATAAACGTAAACCTTATAAAAACTTACTGGGACTGCACTTTTAGCGCTGAGATCAGAGGCGAATTCCAATCTGTTCCAACCTTTATTATTTATTGGTTACAACAAATTATTTATTGTTTAGAAACTACGAGAATTACCCCTTTAATAGCATTGATCAATAATCCTTTAGTTACCACCTGGAACATACTGAGAAAAAAGTCCTTAAATTATATAGACCCTATATTAAAAAGACCTTTTATAACTTGTATTACAGTACGAGAAAATATACAAATTCTCATATACTTTCTATTATTGTACGAAAATATAAATAAATGTACGTGTAAACCTGCCTTAAGGCAATGCTCAGTTGGATCCGAGTAAAAGACCTTAATTGTCCCTGTTTGAGCCCAGTTAAGCCTCGTTAAAGCCTTAATTGATTGTTTGTTTCTTCCCACTGTGTCCCTTAGATATAGCGAACACAAAGAAAGAATATCGTTACAACAAATGGGTGTTAGTTTAATGAAATTTTATGTTTTGTTGCTAACTGCCTTTTTTACAGGTATAGTATAAAATATGAGTTACTGTTAGTGTTTATGGTGCTTAGGTATTTATAGATTAGTGGGTATAGGTAACACATACTATATACATATATATTAATGGGTTTTATGAGTTGCTATAGACTATTTATTTATTTGGAAATCTAACGGATACAAATTATAGTTTAAGTATAAGCCTTAGAAATAATAATTCAATTTGTTCTTAAAAACGGGTACGGGCCCTGTATTCAATATGACTTAGATCTTCTTATGGACTGAGTGAGTTTTATGCTCATTTTTTTTCATAAGTTTACACATATTTGGAGTATCTACAGGTTCAATTGTCAGCCATCTACATGACGATTGGGGTAGGTAATATGCCCTCGTACATACTGAATTTAACAAACTAAAATATAATACAAATGCCTTAATCCTCACTGTTACTGACCGACAAAAAAACTTTTTGTCTTAAACTTCTTTAAGTTTCTTAAAATTGCGGGGTAGTCTTAGGTTTGAGTGACCATCTTTAATATTGCGGAGCTAGCAATTCAAAGGACACCTCTAAACCACGTGTGAACCCGATAGTCAGTACTGCATGTAGCAGGTTGGTAGGCAAACGGTTTTGCCAAGTTTCCCTCACCGTAGTAGTCGGTGCATTTAAGAAAACATTAACATACACAATTCCTGTACATAGTACGGGGTTCGAATCTTGTAACCAATGATAAAAGTACATTCGCATTAAGTAAATAGTGATGTCATCATGTCCCGACGATTTGACTAATGAGACGTGACAACTGTCGTCTGCAATTGGTCGATGTGAATTGTTTTCTCATTTGCTAACGTCTCATTGGTCAGTTTAACGTCTATATATCATGACGTCACTATTTACTTAACGCGAATATACTATAGTCACCTTCTACGACACACCAGGAAGAACGGCAGCTAGTTAGCATTATATTACATCCCAGCTAACTCAGGACTATATACCATACAAAATCATCCACCCTTACAAATCCAAACAAACTTTCGCTATACAAATACGAAAATATAAAAGCATGCATACACAATAATTTCCCGAAACTCATTCATATTTCTAGTCAAGTCCAGAGTTGCTATTAATAAACATGAAATGTTAATAGCGTGACACCAAATTTCTTTCTGCAACCTTCTTAATTCACTTCACAGATGGCGCGACCTGGGTTATTACAAAAGAGTTTGTGCGGTGGAGTCAGGCAGAACCTCCTTAGAAGGCTGGTTAGCCAGATGGGCTTTGTACCTACATGACCTGAGAGGGTTCTCAGACTTACCACTGTACCTGCAGTACCTTTGCAAGATACTGTTTCATGTGATTGATAGAGTTGGTAAGTTAAGGAGTATTTAATCGGAATTAAATAAAAGACATAAAACATACATTTTCACGGGCATTAACCCTTACGGGGTCAGAGGTTTGGGTGTCCATTTCCACCATTGGGGAGCTAGTAATTTTATGGCTACCTCAAACCCACGTGATGACCAGATAGTCAGTACTCAATGTGACAGGTGGTAAGCTGTGTCGCCTTTTACAAAAACTATAACCTGTTCAGACAACAGGTAGGTTTCCTTATGATGTTTTCCCTCACCATAGTATTCGATGCATTTCACAAAAGTATTTTTATTACAAAAATGCACATTGAATTACATTAAAATTAATTTCCATTGGTACATGCTCAAGTGGTATTTGAACCTTATACCCACTGATACAGAGCCAAGCCCCAAACAACTGAGCTACGTCGAATTTGTTGTTAAAATCATACATTGTTACAGGAAAAGGCCAGATAACAAAAGCCTCGCTAGCAGCCTACTACAGATCAGTGATAGGCCTCAGTGCAACTAGAGTGGACGAGATCATTGACATCGCCTACGATAGGATGACAAGTGTAAGTAATAATTTTGCTTAAAAAGATTTACGTTGAATGAGATTTGATACAACGATAGAATCGTTTGAATGGTTACCAGAATGTAAATAATGTAATTCATATTCACATGCATGAGAAATATGAGTAGGCCATACATATACATTCACGTCCTTTAATACCTTTTGGAGTGGACAGAACCTTGGAGAAATTAAAATATCTTCTTGGTAACTTATATAATATATCTTAGGTCACTTTTTAGTATTAATATTGGGACTGTGATATCATATAAAATATTAAGAATGGTTGCTATCATCGCCCAATGAATTAAATTTACTCCTAATCCCTTAGTCGCCTACATGCTGGGAAGAACGGCAGCTAGTTAGCATTTTTTTACGTCCTAAGCACAAGACACAGACTCTCACTTACAATTATTTGTTCATGATTAATAATTAACGGGACTTATCGCGTAAGTTTTTATATAATAAAATAACTTTTATTAACCCGACGTTTCGGCTACGTTGCAGTAGACGATGATTCATATTTCTTCGATAAGTCCCGTTAATTATTAATCATGAGTATAAATCGCGAATCTCTTAAAACTATAATTATTTTGTTGACAGAATGACTTTCTAATCCTGGACTACGGTACTTTCGTCCATTGCTTCACAAACTGGTTGATGGGGAAGAACCCTAATGGGCCTGGCCAATGGGTACTGGTCCCCCCCAAAAGTCCCTTGCCACCTCCCCCCTTTCCCGTAGACTATAGCGCCTTGAATACCGAGCCGGATAAGCTGGAACCCTACGTTCCTGACAAGGAGACTAATCGGCATTCTGTTATTGTGTAAAAGAGTATTTTTGTGTTGGTAAAAATGCTTAAATAATACGTGGGAAGCTCTTTTATAGAGAATTTACGTATTAGAGTATTACATACCTATATACTTGTAATGACTGTGTGACTTTACTATAATAGAGGAAATAATATAAAATAAGAATGTAATAAGATATGTTGAACAGAAAATATGGATATATTTGAACAAAATTGTTGCATAACATCGGCATAACTTTCTAAATATGTAATGCATGTACTTATGCAATATTCTAATCATACATGAAATCTTTAATTTACCCATATAAAAATATCGGCTATATAAAATGACAGTTGATTTATATTCTCTAATTAATAAGTTACGTGTAAATAATATGATTGTGCTATTACTAGACTAATATCGTGCCTACACTATTCTAAATAATGCTTTCTAAAACTCTAAAACTATAGGTAAAATATAATTCTTGTACTCAATTCTCAATTGAATCAATTCAAAATATTCTAAAACATACGAAGAATACATGTATATAAACTACTAAACTGTACATTATAATATAACACAATTTATACGGCCTTACATGCAAATATAGCTATTGTAATATCTCCTAATTAATTTGTATAAATGTAGGTAAAGTGGAAGTGCGGTTACGTAGGGGTTGTCCTAATAAGAGATACGTCAGTCCGATAGACGCCATATTGAAAAAGAGTGTTGATAGAAGTACTTATAACCGCCGAGAGTGTATGAGGAGGTGTACGAGTGTCAATGAAGCAAAATTGGTTTGTTAGGATTAGAACATATAGGGAACCGTGATCTTTGCCTACCCCTCTACTTGAAATCGGACGTGATGTGTGTCGGGTTCATATGTATGTATCTAATTAATTATGCGTCATTCGTTTTACAAGGATAAGCCATACGTAACCCTTTCAATTTACCCACACATGTATACCAAATAAAATACATTTGCGAAATGCATCGAATACTGTGGTGAGGGAAAACATCGTAAGGAAAGCTACCTGTTCCCCGGACAGGTAATAGTTAGTGCTTGTAAATGGCGACATGGCTAAGCACCTGTCACATTGAGTACTAACTATCTGGTCAATACGTGAGTTCGAGGTGGCCATAGAATTACCTTCGCAATTGCGGAGTTGGACACCTAAAATGAAATGAAATGAAATGAAATTCTTTTTATTCAATATCAGGATCATAAAATCACTTATTGAAGGTCAAAAATCAACTTATTGAAGGTCAAAAAAAACTCTGACTACCTCGCAAGGGTTAATGGTCGTGAAGGCGTTTGTCTTTTTTTGTTTTATATTATTACGAAAAGCTTGCAAAAATATTGGCTACAAGTATGTAGCTTTAAGATAAGATAGGTAAAAAGGTTATAATAATTGATATTAAAATGTATATAGGTAAAGAAATAAATAGCAAATTAAAATATAATGTACGACTGCACTGATTTTAAAAAAGGTATTTTACATGTTGAAATGTAGATTAACAAATCACGCTGTAGTTAAGTAGGTATTCATCGTAATGCTTGTACAAAACACAGACATATAGACTTAAGTAGTTTAATGTGTTTTAGTTGTATTTTTAGCATATTTTGCTATTAAAAGAATTTCGTTTCGCTTTCGTTTTAGTCATTGTTTAGTTAAATTTCTGGGCTAGAATGATTTTAAAAAAGAGGTGTCTTTTATAATAAGTTGTATTTTTCAGTCTCTATCATCGGGAACCATGGCAACTTATAAACAAGAATTATGTAGTAGCTAAAATGTGTTCTAATTATTTTAAACTTAAGTGACTAAATGTTTATCATAAGAATATGTTATTTTGGTGTATTTTCGTTAATATTTAATATTGTAGTCCTAAGGTACGACCAACACTGCGCAATTCCTGTAACTATACTTAGAATAAATGTACTAGTAGATACTAGTACTATACAACATTTTATAATCAATGCTTTGTGTAGTTAAATTATTAACCATGGTTTCATTACGAAAGTATTTGCCCATTCATTCATTTGTTCCACAATTCGTTCTACTAGCCACCAGTACCCAATGTGACAGATGGTCAGTCTTATCACCATTCACAGGTACTAACTATAACTGATCAGAATGATAAGCAGGTCATTTATATCTATAACCGAAACCAATAACGTCACCGAATAGTCAACTAATAAAAAAATTTGGTGATCGAAATGAAATGAATTTCAAAAAGAAATGATTATTATTATGTAAATCTATTTCTATCACCGAAACCAACAACGTTACCCGAATAGTCAATCATTAAATTCGGCGATCGACTAAGAACGAAATGAAATGAACTTTAAAAGCAAATGATTATAATTG
The DNA here is from genome assembly GCA_030578115.1 of Leucoptera coffeella. Classification (NCBI taxonomy): domain Eukaryota; kingdom Metazoa; phylum Arthropoda; class Insecta; order Lepidoptera; family Lyonetiidae; genus Leucoptera; species Leucoptera coffeella. The sequence goes on from JAMBLF010001063.1 coordinate 80,688, forward strand.
TTTACAATGTTTTTATTTAGTTCAAATGGTGTATTAGTATACTTTTAACCAATGTGGCTGAATGACTGAATTCTCGGTACACTGTTTTCAATAAAATGTTATTAAACGCTATTCTAGTTTTATTGTCTATTTATACCATGCTAGACCAGGATTTAAAACAAATGCTGACTAGATATCTTTCTTCCCATGTCACAGGACTAAAGAACTAATGATAAATGCAATTTACTAGGTGGTAAAAAAAAAACGGAATAATTGTTATTTTTCCATTGTCATATATCAGTAGTCACTAATATTTTTGGGGTTATGACGCCATTAATCTAGCTAATTGCTAGTCCATTATTCTTAAATTTTAATTTACTTATAGTAACTAACGCAATAAGGAGTGTAGCATAAAAATAAAGGTTCTCACTCCATTGTGACTAGCCTAGTGGGAAAGACCTGGCTTCTTATTTAGAGGGCCTAGGTTCAAATCCCGGCTCTGGTATGTACCAATGAATGAAATTTTAAAATATGATTATCATTTACCAAGGAAACTTATCTATCTCTTGAGGCTAGTACAGTATTCTTATATCTGTGCTTGGGGTAATAGCCAGTGCCTGTATACAGCGATGCGGTTCCCTACCAATCAAGTTTGGTGGTCTATCTAGTAAAACGCGGGCTTTGAGTGGCTCATATAACGAAAAAAAATAAAAAAGAGAGTGTGTAGTATACACAAGTCGTGTGACGTATGTTATGTTATAAAAATAATAAAAAGCATTTATTTATAACCATAAAAACATACACAATACAAAACGTTTACAATTAAAACTTACAAGCTAGGGGATAAACCTTGTACATGTTATTGTCGCAGCAAAAGGGTTCTAACTCAGATGAGTATGTTGCGTTTGGTGGCAAACGCAACGCTGGTCTTATGTCAGAACCACTGGAGAGCAAACACAGTAACATGTTAGGCTACGTCTTTAGCATTACTATTAGGATTGGATGGATGATACAGTAAATGACAAGAGGTTGGTTTGAAGGTGTCAAGTATGTTCCATACATCACTTTATCGAGATGAAAAGTAGCTACCTTGCATTAAATTTTTGACAAAAGAAAAACGCGTTCACGACCATTAACCTTGCCGGGTAGTCAGAGGTTCAGATGTCCATCTCCGCAACTCCGAAGGTAGTAATTCTATGGCCACCTTTAACCCACGCGTTGACCAAGTTAGTACTCAATGTGACAGGTGGTAAGTCGCCATTTACAAGCACTAAGTATTAGCTGTTCGGGAAACAGGCAGGTTTCCTCACGATGTTTTCCCTCGCCGTAGTACTCGACGCATTTCGTAAATGTCTGCAATATATTTTTGCTAGCACTTTTATACAAGCCCCATATGATATGACTCAGTAAAAAGATTAAAGGTATATGGGGTGATAAACCTTCGTTATTAGCTGTGGATTAAGGTTTATTATGAGTATAAAAAGAATTCTGACGTGTTTAATGGAAGAATTGATCGGCAGTTCTACGAAACCATAAAAGATGGCGTGTTATGGCGAGAATTAGGGTTATAGGTGACAAAGTCAAAGCTATTTTGGGTTTAATCGTATTAATAAACACATGTAGTAAAAGAAAAAATTACAGCCCTTGCAGGGAAAAGTTCAGGTGTCTATGCTATAAGGTATAATTCTATAGCTATGTTGGAGCCACGTGTTTCTTACATAGTCAGCAATTAACGTGACAGGTGGTAAGCAGTATCGCTATTGGAAGGTTTTGACTATTACTCAAAATCATCTTTCATAGTTGCCCTCAAAGGCAGACTAAAATTCACCAGGGATTCATCTGAAGTTTATCTTCTGTGTACTGGTGCAGGATTATTAAAAATTTAATTTTATACACATGTTACACATTTAGTGTGTAGTATTCATATTTTCAGGCATCCTTTACTACACTTTTCAGAATCAAAAATCTAATTACTTATAGTTCAGGAGATAAATATACGAACCTCTGACATACAAAGGTAAAATAATATTAACCTGTTTAATTGTACGCTGGGCTATTTCAAATATGTCTATTTGCATCATTTGCACTACAAGAACGTAGATTAGGTAATATTAGAATTATCCTGTAATAGCAGACCCTTTTATATATAATAAATAAAAAAGCAAGACTTCTCAACCTCACCAAGAGAACATAGTGCCCAAAAAAAACCAAGATAAGTAACAACAGAACAAAAAGGTGTAACCAAGGAGGTCGTTCCACTCTTCCAACCTATTAATTTGATTCAAACCATTGTTCATTCAACTCGACGAGCGTCTACACAATTCTTTCTTTTCCCGAGAATTGCTACTCCATGTTTTTTTGTGTTCAAATGAGAAAATGTGTAATCACGGTAATGCTTTCGGGTTGGACAACTTATGTGTTAAAAAGAATCTTAACGTCTTTGAAACTATGCTCTAAGTTAAGAAACTAAGTCTTGGATTTTTAGTATAATACTTAAGTTGCCTTTTATGGAATGATGCTGTTCTGATTGTCCCGAGCTAGTCTGGGAAGTAAAAAGAAAAGGTAACTACGTTCCTTCACGGCATGTCGTAGAATGGGAATAATGTACAGTAAATGTTATCTTTTGAACGTTGTTCTAGCCTGTCACCAATGTTCCATACAACATCACAACCTCAATATTGAAGCTAATAAGTGACGAAGGAGATATTTTCATATCTCCAAGTTCTATCTACCAACGAATGGGACATGAATGCAGTTTATATATATGTATCTACAGGATGATGGAAGCTGTAAACATTTATAAACATCTGTAATTTCCTCTCAGTTAGTATGGGAATTTCACCAATATAAAAACTAAGTTCTATCACGAATATCTTCTCCTCACTCACTTTTTACTACGATAAGGTAAGGATGACATTAAAATGGAATACTAAAGAGTTACTACGTATCACGCAATTAATTCCAAGTATCCTTAATCCCTTAGTCACCTTCCACCTTCAGGAACTAATTAGGATTTCTGGATGGTAAAATATAAGTATTCTATTTACGTAAATACGGAATACTAGGAATAAATAATTAAATACCCAGCGGAGTTGGATTGTACATTATCTCACAAGCAATCTGTCTCAGACTGTTATGAACAGGTTATCAGATTGTTTCGTGTTGCCTTGCTATTTAATTTAGTGAGATTAGAATGTAATAAATTTCGTAATAAAAATACATAAACGAAATACGTTGAATGTTACGGTGAGGGAAAACATCGTGGGGAAACCTACCTGTTCCCTGTAAAGGTAAGTAGTAAATGCTTGTAAATGGCGATATGGCTTACATGTCACATTGAGCACTGACTGTCTAGTCGACACGTAGGTTCGAGGTGGCCTTAGATACCTTTGCTTTTGCGAAGATGGAAACCTGTACCTCTGACTACCCCGCAAGGGTTAATGGTCGTGAATGCGTTTGTCTTTGTTTGTCTATTAGAATGTTGTACTTGGAATTCCTTGTATAGTAATACTATACATTGAAGTTCTATATTAACTTTCGAGATTGACCGAATCTCTGAGAAATATCTCCTAGGACACTTTGTAGCATAAATATTCGAGATTTGATGGCATATAGAACATTGGTAACAAGTTGATAACCCTACCGGTCAATAGATTCCTTATACTTCTCGTGCCTTAGTCGCCTCCTACAACATAAACAGCGACATCTATTATCTCGTTATAATAATAATAATAATAATATTTTGGACATTATTACACCAATTGAACTAGCCCCTTGGTAAGTTCATTTAAGACTTGTGTTAAGGGTACTAGTCAACGTATATTTAAGAAATATATACATATAATACATAGATAAATACATTATATAGCATATATAATCAACGACCAGACTGGAAAGCAGTAGAAAAGCGTAGTTCTAAACTCTGCCTCCACCGGGAATCGAACCCGGGACCTCACTATTAGCGTTCCGGCGGCTAACCGATCGCGCCACGAAGGTCGTCGGTATCTGCACCTTCCTTATCTGTTATCGGGTGTTGTGTACAAAATCAAGCAATTAGGCCTTTTGGCTCTGTTCCCGGCCGGCACTTCCATCTCATTTAACCCCGTCTGTTTTTGAGCTTACATTCTGTATGAACTTCCATTAGGGGCGGAACAAAATATGATAAGGGCGCCGATTCTCCTATTATAACTTAAAATGCAACAATCATTATAAATTAACTATGATGCAGTATAAACCCTTTTAGTTTAGATACAGAAGGTACTTCAACATGGTCAACCTTTGTAATAATAATAATATAATAATAATATTTGGACATTATTACACCAATTGAACTAGCCCTTTGGTAAGTTCATTTAAGACTTGTGTTAAGGGTCAACGTATATTTAAGAACTATATACATATTATATATAGATAAATATATATATATATATATACAGGGTGGCGCATTCAAAACGGTCAGTATGGGGAAGTCTGAAACTATAAGAGATACGAAGATTTGTTCTTAGGAACCATGTCACCGATTTTGATAAAACGAAAAACTGCATTCATACTTTCTTTGAAATAACAACTGTATCCAGTACGGGAATCGAACCAGGTTGCTTTGAAAATAATAAATTGGCCCTTTTCACTTTTTCTTTTTAAATATCATTTGTGTAGGTCTGAAGCTGTAAATGTCTCTATGAAACACGGTGTCGAAAATGAATAAAATGCATTGTTTTGGCATACTTTAGTTAATCATAGTAGTTTACATACACGCACCGTAACAATATTCAACAGACATGTAAAATTGTCTCTATGGCTGTTTGTAGTTTTGTACTTCCCTATTTGTTACATACACCATATCATGTGGCATTAGCATTGCATTAATCCTTTAAGGAGGTTTTGTTATCTACGGTAATCAAAAACTAACAATTTATTGAAAACTCCACTTAAAGTGACGTGTTAAACCATAGAAGAAAATTTCTTGTGGGATTACGTTAAGGATGAATTTTACAAAACAAGCTATGACACCATTGAAGACCTAAAAGTAGGAATAAAGTCAATTGTAACGCAAATTCACCATGACATGAAAATACAAAATTCAATAGTAAGATCGTTACCTAAACGTGTTGAATATTGTATTGAAAACAACGGTGGTCACTTAGAAAACCTACTATGATAAATTAAAGTATGCCAAAACAATGCATTTTATACATTTTCGACACCATATTTCATAGAGACATTTACAGCTCAAGACTTACACAATTGATATTTAAAAAGAAAAAGTGAAAAGGGCCAATTTATTTTTTCAAAGCAACCGGGTTCGATTCCCGTACTGGATACAGTTGTTTTTTCAAAAAAAGTATGAATGCAGTTTTTCGTTTTATCAAAATCGGTGACATGGTTCCTAAGAACAAATCTTCGTATCTCTATTAGTTTCAGACTTCCCCATACTGACCGTTTTGAATGCGCCACCCTGTATATAGCATATATAATCAACGAACAGACTGGAAAGCAGTAGAAAAGCGTAGTTCTTAACTCTGCCTCCACCGGGAATCGAACCCGGGACCTCACGATTAGCGTTCTGGCGGCTAACCGATCGCGCCACGGAGGTCGTCAAAATATGTTTAATGCTTCTTTATTAAGGAGGCTGTGCGCAATATGAAAAACAGGGAAATTACATTTTGAAGATTATGGAATACTCGTATAAATGAGACGAGAGAGGGATTTGCCTATATCGTAAAAAATAACATCTATAGCTTCTGCCTATCCAGTTTGGACGCAGTGACGTGAGTATATGTATATACAAACATGCATACACATACTGACGCCTGATTCCCTGTAGGAGGTAGGCAGAGATCACGGATCTTCATCTGTCCCAATCGCTTCGTTGACACTCATACACCGAAAATGTGTATATCGTGGTAAATATGTATGTGTTACACAGTTTTACTACAGAAAATGGCATACTGTAGTTATTTCACGTTGTTTACATAATTCAACACAAACGTTGTGATGCTTCTACCACATTCTTGTATGTGTTATGCATAAAGCTACATTAATTCATTTCATTTACATTTTATAATCCTTACTGGTTTGCACCTTTACGATAAAAAAACTAATAATATAATAATAAGCTTCATGAGTTAATTATTTAATAAAGTTATTCACTTAATTAAATTATATAGTAGCACTTAAACGTGACAGTAAGTAGTTTTTATTGCCTCTAGCAGAATCGGGGTGCAAGGGCGTTGTGACCTACATCAGTTTTACCGGCACATTAGATAATTGCCTGCCGCCAACTCACAGACGCTTTCCATCTAATTAAGCTGCCAATCAGCCAAAGTCCCCATTTGGGTGGCCTATTCCATGTCAAGCCTATTGTAGGGACCCTAGGGTGTAGGAAGGTAGTATTTGGTGCCATAATTTGCCTTACTTTCGATGGTTTGGACATGTTATGCGGATGAATGATAGCAGATTGACAAAAGGAATGTATATGAGTGAAGTGGAAGGGCGGTTACGTAGGGGCCGGCCTAAATAAGACATATAACAGTCAGATAGAGCGTCAGATATTGTCAGATATTGAAAAAAGGCGACGTTAGCTGTACCTATAACCGCCGAGAGTGTATGAGAAGATGTATGAATGTCAATGAAGCGAAAGCGGTCTGTCAGGATCGGGACAAATAGGGATCCGTGATATATACCTACCCCTCTACAGGGAATCAGGCGTGATGTGTATGTATGTATGTATGTAATTTGCCTTGTATTTAGATGAAAATAGCGTGAAAAATACTAAATTTAGTTTCATTCTAATAGTAGCTGTTTGATTAGTAAATATGTGTGACTTCGTTACTTTTTTGTTTTAGAATGATGCTAGATGTTCCTATAGTCGCCGAGTGTGTATGTGAAGGAGTATGAGTGTCAATGAAGTGAAAGTGGTCTGTCAGGATCAGGACAAATGGGGATCCGTGCTCTTTGCCTACGCCTCTACAGGGTAATTGGCGTGAAATGTATGTATGTATGTATGTTTTATAAGTTACGTACGTTATTGTATGTCATATAAAGTGTCAGAAGAAGTCAATAAGTATCTATTCTTTGACTTAAATAAACTAACGCAGGGGAAATAGTACATTTTATCTTTTATTTCACATTAAGACCGGTTTTTCAAAGTAAAGGACACTATTTATACTATATAGTAAAGCAGACGTGTTTTGCATCTAATTAAGTTGCCAATCAACCAAAATTCACATTTGGGCGGAATAGGCATGTCAGGACTATTGTAGGGTATATATAAGAAGTCATTACTTGGTTAAAAAGGTTGGGTGCAATGTATTAAATAATATAAAAATATTATTATATAATATTTTATATTATTAATGTTGGTGTATTTTATAATACTAAAATATAGGTACAACTAATAATGTAATTTATAATTTTAAAAATATAATTCGACGTAGCTCAGTTGTTTGGAGCTTGGCTCTGTATTAGTGGGTACAGGGTTCAAATCCCGCTTGAGCATGTACCAATGGAAATGAATGTTAATGAATTTCTATGTACATTTTCGTAATAAAAACACATTAACGAAATGCATCGAATTATACGGTGAGGGAAAACATCGTGAGGAAACCTACCTGTTCCTAGAACAGGTAATAGTTAGTGCTTGTACATAGAATTACTATCTTCGCAATTGCGGAGATGGACACCTGAACCTCCGACTACCCCGCAAGGGTTAGTGGTCGTGAATGCTTTTGTTTGTTTTGTTTTTGTTTTTTGTTTGTATAATTATATGATACGATTACACCAATTGAACTAGCCCCTTAGTAAGTTCGTTTAACACTTGTGTTCAGGGTACTAGACAACGTGTACTTATGTTATACTTGAAATGTATACTTATGATATAGAGATAAATACATGTATAGTATATACATATAATCAACAGAACAGACAGACAGGAAAGCAGAAGAAAAGAAACTACTATTTACATAGTTTGATGAGATAGTGTTACTTACATATGTACGTGCATATACGTCGTATAAACTTTTTTATTTGAAAATACTGCCTATTTGCTTTCAATATTTATTCCCTATTAGAATAGAAAAAAGAGCTCATACGCTCTCGCTATTTTCATTCGGCAAAAAGAAATATAACTATTTTTGACAATGCAAACTCACACAAATGAAACAAAAAGTATTATTTCATACAGGAGTATTGCACTTTCAGATAGTGTTGTACTCACAATGATTATATTAAGGGACACTTACGCTAATTGAAAATAAAATAAATATGACGTCATACGATGACATTCCCAAAATGACTGTAGAGTACCCGCCACATAAGGTGGCAGTAGCCAAACTTGGAACTAAATTTGAGGTTTCCGCCATTGCGTGTTATTTTGTATGAAAGGTAAATTTAGTATTACCAGCGTTGTGTTTTTTGCCCACTCTTTGTAATTTTTATGTTTGTTAAGGGTGATTATAATAAATTGATTTCTGGAGTTTCTTGTTAGTTCTTCTCCAAGGGTCTCCGCTGAACTTCTTCTTCTCAATCGTTACGCTCTTATCAGAGCGGTCGTGGTCTTCATGACGTGGCATCTTGAGCAGCCGAAATGGTTGGTGAACTAACATCGGTAAAAATATGTAAAGACAAAGCTCAGTGCCATGTTTGAAATAGTTTTTTTACATACATACATACACATCACGCCTGATTCCCTGTAGAGGGGTAGGCAGAGATCACGGATCCCCATTTGTCCCGATCCTGACAGACCACTTTCGCTTCATTGACATTCATACATTCTCTAATACACTCTCGGCGGTTATAGGTACTCCTAACGTCACCTTTTTTCAATATAGCGTCTATCTGACTGTTACATATATGTCTTATTAGGCCGGCCCCTACGTAACCGCCCTTCCACTTCACTCATATATATTCCTTTTGTCAATAAATAGTTTTTTTAATTTGTACTTAGATCATAAAATAACTTTCAAAGAGAGCTTATGATAGGGCCTATTTTGAATAAAAATATTTTGACTTTTGACTTTGGTATATTAATTTGTTTTATTTGAGTTTATAGCTCTGCAACCAAAGATCGTTACAAATGAAACCTCAATATAATGTATCGAGCCGTATGGCACAGTGAGTGCTAGTTTTGGCGTGTTTACTGGCAACACTGGATTACGCGACTGTGGCGACGCCTCCAACTGCCACCTTATGTGGCGGGTACTCTAATTGAAAAGGACGGCTGAAAAACGTCAGATATGAAGTGACATAAAACTACTACATATCACTACATAGTATAAAACAAAGTCGCTTTCTTTGTCCCTATGTCTCTTTGTATGCTTAAATCTTAAACGGATTTTGATGTGGTTTTTTTAATAGATAGCGTGATTTAAGAGGAAGGTTTATATGTATAATAACATCCATTAAATAGTGGAGTAGGCTATATATTTTGTACCCGTGCGAAGCCGGAGCGGGTCGTATGTGTAAAATATATTAATTCCCTTTTATTATTTAAATTTTGTTCTTGTCAAGGACTATTACAAAGTGTCTTTCTCCCTGATATATTGTAGGTAAATGTATGGTACCCTTTTGAATAGGCAGAACTATGGAAATATAGTTCAAGCGCAGATCAAATTCTACTATGAACAAGGACTGATACAACGAAAGATAGCCGTAAACGTTTATTATACATACACACAGGTCCTTTATTCTCTAGACAGGGGTAGACAGAACTTTGGAGATAAAATATCTCATAAAACACTTTATAGCATAAATATTAGGGTTGTGATGTCATAATGGAACATTAGTGAGGTTACTAGTTGATATTACCCAATACATTCCATTTACCTTTAGTCCGCCCTCAGTCGTATCCTATGTCGTGCCGGGAAGAACGGCACCTAGTTAGCATAATTTCACGACCTAGACTAGAACGAACCTATTTATTAATAATTAATGAATGCATTCAAAGCCAATGCCTATATACGGCGATACAGTTCACTACCTATCACGTTGGGTGCTGTCTATCTATTGAAACGCGGGTTTCGAGTGACTCATACCTTCGAAATTTCGGTACTCAAGTCTCTGACTACCCCACTACAATAAAAAAGGGAGTGCGGGAGTGTGTATACACAAGTCGTGAAGCGTATGTTTGTTTAGATATGAATTCATATATCTAATCTATCCATATCTACATTCCAAAGCTAGCCTACAAACTATACTAGCTAAAATACTCCAAACTACAAACTAAATACCTTTCTTTTCTCCCAGTTAATAAAGTAGAAGCTCACCGATACACCGACAGCAGGGCGATCGGTCGATACACCCTCTCAAATATTCAAAAGGCCGGGCCTTTACTGATACTGGGACCGACTTATACAGCCTTATAGGCAATGTAGATGTAGCAAGTAAAATATATGGAGTTAGAAATAAACTATACTAATGTAGAGTAGGAAGAAGAATACATGAATAATACGATAGTTATAGATAATAACAATAATAATATTTAGACATTATTACACCAATTTAACTAGCCCCTTAGTAAGTGCATTTAAGACTTGTGTTAAGGGTATTAGTCAACGTATATTTAAGAAATATATAGATGAATACATATATAGCATATATAATCACGACCAGACTGGAAAGCAGTAGAAAAGCGTAAGTTCTTAACTCTGCCTCCACCAGGAATCGAACCTGGGACCTATAGAATAGCGTTCAGGTGTCTAACCGATCGCGGCACGGAGGTCGTCATAAAAAATTTAGAAAAGAACCGGAAACGATGTTTGGAGACATTTCTTCAAAATGGAAAGGAAAACAACGTAAATGGTTGTTGTTAGCTGTAAATAAGGATATTTGATACATAATATGCTAACTAATATTGTAGGAGTAAATTAATAACTTAGAGTTAATATAATGTATCGACTTATTAGCTAGTAGCATTCTATCACCAATATTATTTTAATACCATTGAAATGGTCGGGTAAGATATGTCTTCGAAGTTGTATACACAACGGACAGAATAAAAGAATGTGCATCGTCTACAGTTCTTAAAGGTAAGCTTATAATAGAACTTAGACGTAGTATACATATAACAAAGCAGAAAAAACAGCTTATTTAAAAAGAAAACTAAACAAGTAACAACATACAATATGAACACAACTTTTGCAAAACAGGGATCGTAGTACAAATCCCTGTTTATTCGTAGCACTATTTGCTACGACTGCAGTGCGACACGCTTAACATTATACTCCGAATCACCCACTAGAGCCTTAGACGATTGACCCCGTTGTAGTGTCAACTCGTAGTACAACAGCTGTTAAGCTTAAGTGACATCTGTTATGGCTATTGGGAATTACAAATGGTTTGCTCTAAGTTTAAGAAATACTTACACATAATTATGTGTTTTTCAACCTTAGAACAAACGATTTGTCATTCCCAAATGGCATAACAATTGTGTACATATCTGTTTTTGTTGTACTCTATTTGTGTATACATTGACTTTCTGTAATCCCTCATAGGGTAGATAGAACCTTTGAGTTTCACATTTGATCATATTTCTCGGTCACTTTTAGAAAACCTAAGAACGTCACCGTGCCTTTCTATATCACGGCATTTATGTGTAGTATTAAATGAAAGTTTGCTAGCCCATCATCGTATTGATTCCATTATCCTCTAGTCCCTTAGTCGCCTCCTATAATCAGTTGAGATCAAAGCCAGCAACTAAAAAATCTATTTATTTCCTAGAATAGAATAAAACAACGCTTATATACATAGAACAGATTTAATACACGTACATGTATATACAAACGGAAAAATCAGTCGGTTGGACAAGAATAAGCGATAATATTATTTTCATATATTCTATTATTTATAATAATTGCGGAGATGGACACTTGAACTTCTGACTACTCTGCAAGGATTAATGCCTATAAATTCATGGCTATCGCAATGAACAGAAAATTCAGATTACCGTAATCCCCTATAAAAGTGTTAGGTGAAAATTGCTCTCGCTACAAAATAGCATTGCGATGTTTTTGTACGCGCAGCAAAAACATTTTTACCGATACTTTGCCAATAAAGGGCTTATTACTGCGACTTTGAATTAACCTATTATATTTAAAATTATATGTGTGTGTATGCGGATTCGAGGTGGCCATAGAATTACTACCCACGCAATTGCGGAGCTGGACACCTGAACCTTTGTCTACCCCGCTAGGGTTACTGGCCAAATGTGTATGAGTGTAAATGAAGCGAAAGTGGTTTCTCGGGATTGGGACAGATGGGGGTCCGTGATCTCTGCCTAGCCCTCTACAGGAAATCAGGCGTGATGTGTATGTATGTATATATAGATACAAATTTTATGAATGTTTGTTTCAAAGATTTGTAACTGATAATGGCATATAGAGAAACCATTGATTAGTATTACTAAATGTGCACACATATTACATTTATCTCATTCGCAGTGTTTACATATATAGTAAGCTACATTCCTTCTAACATGTCTTCGGAGGCGACTAGGGAATTTATGATCAATGCAACTGTTTCGATAGTAATGTTCTATATGACATCACAACCCCAATACTCATGCAAAAACTGACCTAGGTAATATTATATCTCCGAGTTTCTGTCCACTTCGAAAAGGTCTAAGTATGTGAATTCATATGTATGAAAGCTATATATACAGTGATACTTATATATTGTACTAACACTCCATTCTTATTAAACTATCAAAAATCCAGTAACTATACAAATCTCTCTGAATAAGGCTGCCCGCGTAAGTTATGGCATGTTCACAGCACTCCAGTACTGAATGTTGACTATTTTTGTTAACGGATACTCTCCCATTTGGATACAATCAGGTTTCGTTATATATACACAGTAGAAAGGTTTTTTGGCACTATTATTATTATTGAGAAATGTTAGTGAGTCACGTACCAGTCTGAGATATTAAAATGATGCTAATTAACTGTCTATCTATTAGGAATGTAGAGTACGAGGTGGATAAGTTAAATGGAATATATTTGACCATGAGTTTGCAAATTATTAATAATATTCCAAATTAATGCTAGTAAATGTTTTTGAATTAATTAAAAAAACAAATGAATTTTTATTATACGTTTACTTAGCTTTATACAACTATAAAACAAGTTACTTATATTATCTAAGGTCGGACGTATACATATTCCAGGACGAAAATAAATATTTAAAATTATTCAGCAGTTCTAAAGATAATAAATTTGAACTCAAAAATATTGGCGCTAAATTCATCACTATTATTCATTTGTTTTTTACGAAATCAGACATCCATCACCTGATATATTTGGTATTTTATAAATACAAATATAATTTTGACACAATCTGGACTGAACAAAAGAAAATTTTCCATAGAAACGAACCCAGAAAGCATTTCTATTGGCCCTAGGAGGCGGTCGCCCAGGACGACGGCGAAAAGCGGCGCAGCTGTCTGCGCACAAACGAACATTTTGTACATATTGTTTATATTTTTATATGTTTTTGTGATATTTTAAGGTGTAAGTGTTTATATGTTGATCATGTGGTGCTCGGACTATTTAAGGTAATTTTTTATAACTGCATATTGTAAATATAATTATTGTATGAGTAGCCTGCCGCCGGATGCATACGGGGATGCGTCGTCGCAGGGGCTTTCGGCATCATCGCGCTTGATTTGCCCTCAGTGCGGACCACCACGCTCTTTCAAGGGCACCAGGGGTCTCAATATTCATCATTTGAAATGCCACAAGAATGTTGTATTTTTATCACAACCGGTTGTGAGCGACATCGGTGTCGGGACCTCCGAGGCACTCTGGACTAGAGTGGCGCATTGGAAGGCCAATGTGCCCGTGGCCAAGAGAGCTCCTCGGGGGGCCCGCATCTCTGTGGCGAGATCCCTGGCTGCCATTGTGGGGAACGTGGTCGGTTTCAATAATGTTGAATGTTGGGAAAAAATGTTTGGCTTTGTTTATAAAATTTTAGGCACAGGGGAGGGTTTAGACACAGTTTCGGCACCTAACAACTCTTTCACACAAAAAATTAAAAATAGATGTAAAAATTTCCATTCTCAAAAATTTTAAATTGAAAGAAACAATTTAAAAAGGAGCAATAACAAAAATTATTTACTCAACAAAGTTACTGAGAAAATAGGAGCTGGCGATGTGAAAGGTGCGGCTCAGCTCCTATTCTCAAGTGATGTCATTGCCCCTGATTGCCCTCGCACCTTGGAGGCGTTGGAGTCGAAGCACCCGGCTGGGGCTGCCTGTACGGCGCCACCTCCGGGGGGCGCGGCGACTCCTGCGCTGACCGCCTCGGTGGATGATGTGTTGGCCGCGATAATGTCCTTCAAGAGTGGATCAGCTGGGGGCTTGGACGGCTTGACACCACAGCATCTGAAGGATTTGGTGGGGGGGACTGTAGGTGATGCTGGGAGGGCCCTCTTGGAGGAATTAACGCGGCTCGTTAATCTGATGCTTGCAGGGAGTGTGTGCAAGGATGTTCGAGAGGTTTTGTTCGGCGCCAATTTGTGCGCCCTAAGGAAGAAAGATGGCGGCATCAGGCCAATTGCCGTGGGGAACACTCTTCGTCGTTTGGTGTCCAAAATCAGTTGCAGAAAGGTCTCAACGGAACTTTCACAGTTGTTTGCGCCGGTCCAGCTGGGTTTTGGGACCAAAGGCGGATGTGAGGCGGCTGTCCACGCGGCTAGGTCTTTTGTCGCGGCCGGGGCGGGCGAGGTCTTGCTTAAGGTTGACGTGAAGAACGCTTTTAACTCCGTCGATAGGACCGCCTTGTTGACTGAAATTCATGACAAATTACCAGCTTTATATCCGTATCTTCATCAAAGCTATAGCAGTCCATCAGCTTTGATGTACAAACAAAACCATCTTCTATCGAATATGGGCTGCCAGCAAGGTGATCCTCTTGGGCCAGCCATTTTTAGTTTGGCAATTCATCCACACATTCAAAATTTAAAATCAAAATTGAACATTTGGTATTTGGATGATGGAACCTTGGGAGGAGATGCAGAAACCGTTATTCAAGATTTGATATATATTATTTCAAAATTTCAATCAATCGGTTTAGAGCTCAATTTTTCTAAATGTGAAATTTTTTTAGACAACAATTTAAGTTTTAATAAAAAACAAGAAATATTAGCTAAATTTGAAAATGTGACACCGGGCATTAAAGTATTAGATGACGGTTCTCTTTTCCTCCTAGGGGCTCCAATCAATGACGCTTCCATAGAACAATTCATTTCCAACGTCGTTACAAAATTTAAAGAAACATCTCATCTTTTGGGCAATATGAATCCTCATTTAGCATATGTCATTATCAAATATTGTTTATTTGTTCCAAAATTTATTTATTACTTAAGATGCACTAACCTTTGGAAACACCCATCTCATTTAGCTCAATTGGATAATTTAATTAGGCAAACATTGTGCGAAATTCTGAATTGTCCAATTGAGGATCATTCTTGGATTCAAGCCTCCTTACCTATTAGATTTGGAGGTTTAGGCATACGTAGTGCATCAAGTGTGGCTTTGCCAGCTTTTTTGTCTTCTTCACATAGTGTGGCCAACTTGTTTGCTCAAATTTTGAGTAATTCTACCGGAGCATCGGGGGTCGCTGAGGTGGAAGAAGCCAAAAAAGTCTGGCTTAGAATGGCTGGTGATGGGTCTGGTTTGCCCGACTCTTTGGTTTCGCAGCGTCAATGGGATGACGCTCTCTGTAGGCAGGTTCATACAAACCTACTTAATTCTGCTCTTTTGCCTACAGAGAGAGCCCGCTTGTTGGCGGTCGCTGAACCGGAGTCAGGGCACTGGTTAAAAGCGTGTCCTTCTGTTCACACGGGCACTCTTCTTGACAGGACGTCGTTCTCTGTATGCGTGGGGTTGCGGTTAGGCGCCAGGATCTATGTGCCACATCACTGTCGTTGTGGGAAGTGGGTGGATCAGCTGGGATACCATGGGCTATCGTGCCAGAAGAGCGCCGGGCGCCTCCCTCGGCATGCTGGGTTGAATGATGTCATCCGCCGGGCTCTTGCCACCATAAGCGTTCCAGCGGTTCTGGAGCCGGTGGGCATCCTCAGGGATGATGGCAAGAGGCCTGATGGGATGACATTGGTTCCTTGGAAGGATGGGAGGGCGTTGGTTTGGGATGCCACCTGCGTCGATACTCTGGCGCCTTCTCATCTTTCCGGTTCGGCTATGAGGGCGGGTGACGCGGCTTCGGGTGCGGAGGCGTTGAAGCAGCGAAAGTACAGCGGTGTTACCACTGAGTATCACTTTGTACCTTTTGCTGTGGAGACCCTGGGCCCGTGGGGTCCGAGTACGAAGTCTTTTGTAAAGGAGGTCGCTTCCCGCTTGGTGGAGGCCAGCGGGGACTCAAGGGCTGGTGCGTATTTCGCCCAGCGCATCAGCATAGCTGTGCAACGGGGAAATGCCACCAGCCTTCTTGGGACACTTCCTGCCACTGCCAGTGATTTGGCAGATATATTTTATTTGTAAATATATTTAGCTTTAAGATTTTATTTTATATTTATCAGTTTATTTTCAACTTTATTTATCTAGATATTATTTTGATTTATTACATCATGTAAATATTGTTTAATAAGTTACTCCTGCACAATCTATATTGGCAAATATTTACTTCTTTGCGTTTTGCTTTATCCTTTGTCATTTTATTAAAAAGTTAAAAAAAATCCTTCTTCATTCGTGAAACTCATAGAATGGTAGTTACTTTGCTCAGCTTAGCTTTGACATTATTACTCTATTAAATCAAATTAGAGACATTCTTCTGAAGGAGGGTGCACGTAGCGTGAAGAACAGAAGAGCATGTATGAAAAGGTTTAAGGGTGTGAGTGAAGCAAGATAGATTTGTCAAGTTCGTTCCAGTTTAAGTTAGGTTAGTCTCGGCCTCTGTAGTTTTTGCTTTTCCCCTTAGGGACGAAAAGATAAATGAATGTCAATTATGTATCAAAATATTGATGATATCTTCTTTATTTTCATTTGACAGTGTATTTATTATCTTAAGTTTGGCATGTTATGTACACTGCTTTGGATTGCAATCTGGATTTTTAGAACCAACACGTATTTCTATTGTTATTTTATGTTATAAATGTATTCTGTTTGTGCACCAGTTTATAAATAAATAAATACGTCTGATCTTATATATCGCATCCAATGTTACAGATGGTGTTCTATGTTACAGTGAACAGATGCTGGCTATTGCCTGTCTAGTGAGTTATGACTTCAACGAGGCCATATATCACTGGCTTTTCAATTGCGGATATGAAAGCGAACGTCTGACTACGTTGAAAGGGATTTAAGTCAATATGTTTTTAGCTACAAGTACGATATGAAAATTGTCATAGAAATAATGAAAAAATTTGTGAGGCGATACAAATAAATAAATATAGAAGAAAGGGGATCCGTGATCTCTGCTTATATCACTCAGTAGAAAACGTGCGTTGTCTGTGTACAAAAAGTATATCTATGAAACCCTAATTAACGTCAACAACTCTCAAAACAGTAGCATTACAATTATTAAAGATTAACCATGACACCCTTTACTATTCTACAGAGGCGAGATTATTTACAATCGCAATTCCAATTCATTTAAATTTCAAATGGAACGCCGCTATGCGATTCCCAATTATTCACGATTGCTAGACCAATCTCTACTATATACTAGGATTAGAATAGTGCTGCTCATGGATATCAGAATTTGAATAAATTCATAGTGAAAAGTGTGTTTATTTAATGTTTTAAAAGCATGGGCTGTGATAGTTTGGGACCTAAATAGAAAGCTATAGAGATTTATAGTAAAGAGGCTTCAGAGGAACTAGAAGTCAACAAACCAGGGAGATAATTATTCCTTTATCATTCCTTTTTCTGCAAAGTTCTGTTCAAGACAAAAGGTAAACATACATACATTATTCTTCTTTCTTTGTCTTAACTTTTGAGAACAATAATCATGAACCTTCAACTCTTTCTCTCTCTCTTTCTCAATAAGAAAAATATATTAAAAGTGTCTCAGAAAGGCCTACTTAACCTTTCGATGTACGGCCTAAACAAAATAGAATAAAACACATAAATGAGTATCTTAGGTGCCTTGAAAGAGCAAAAGGAAGTCAAATCTGCTGCCGACCGTAAACGGTGAAGAGGAGGGTCCCTAATCTTAACGCATACATACAGTTAATTTAAACTACTAGGAGGTTAATTTAACAAGCGATACACGAAGCAGAGGCCACTCTACGATCCGTGATAGTGTTTGTATGTTTACAAGGCGAGGATACAGTCCGGCCCCTCGCCGATGGCCGGTCTTCCCGGCAAGCACTGGACTCCCCAACAACTCTAAGTAACCTCCTCTATATATATCGAAATGGTATAAAATTATCACAACCGAGTTCTAGCTTCTGGCTCGTGATTGGTCGAAACGTTCCAGTGATTACTCTTGCAGAAAAAAACGCAGCATTCATTGAAACAGTAAAAGTGGTAGATGTTGATTGTGGTAGCAGAGGAAAAACTACTGTATAGAGTCTAGTTAAGGTTGATAATGCCTCAGGTAAAGATGTAACTGATGATGATTAGGTTGTAAAGGTACATGACTTGGTTGTAAAAAGTAGACTCGGTTTGATCGTTGATGTCTTTACTAAATAGTAAAAACAAAAAGCAAGTCATCATTTGTAACTTAACGGTTCAGTCTATTACATGACTAACTCTTTTTTGTAACAATCATCAATAACCACTGTTAAAATTAAGGGCAAACCGAACCTTGTTTAAGGAAAAAGGGTCATTGTATATAATACATACATATTATGTATGAGAAACATTTTCACCTTTGCATCTGAAAATGTCAAGTCATTCTTGGGATCGATAAATCCCATCACAAAATTACGCAGTAACAAAAGAGAAATCACACGGTTTTTTGTTTTGGAATAGTAATGACAATTGAAGTAACAAATAAGTAATAAGACGATATAAAGAGTATATAAAAATAACGCTAATTTAACAAACTCCGTCATAAATAACTAAGTACACATTCAGTAAATAAATAAGTCATACATTAAGTATTTTCTAGTATAAAGTAACTGTAAAACATCGCATATTACTAAGCAACTTTCTTGAATTTGTCTCTACATGGAATCGAATATATCAACTCAATATCCATATATTACATACATATATTCACGCCTCTACGTCTCCACGGGGTAGATAGACTATCGATCGCCACCTGGAACGATCCTGACAAATCTCTCTAGTTTCACTCACACCCATTAAACCTTCTCATACATGCTGTTCTGTTCTTCACGCTACGTACACAGTCATACTTCACGTTACTTTTAATACATAAAACCTCATGATAAACGTTTAAGTTAAAGCTTATCACAAAAGCCCTCATGTAGATCCCAGACAAGTTATGGGTCTTTACGTAGTGTTCACTTAAGTGGAAAGCCAAAAGGCATATAACTTAGTGCGTCAGCGAAGAAGTGGTTGCGTGCGAATCGATTGTAATCGACAAGGCGTAACTAGTAACCTATTTAAGGCAAGCCCTCAATTCTTCTACTGTGACCGTATTATTAAATATATTAATATAAACGGGGTGATAGCGAATGCGATAGATCTAAATGTTTTAATAGTTCAATGTTTCTCTTAAACTGTTATTGAAAGTAAGTTATTTAATAATAATAATATCTTTATTGAGACACCTACATCAATTACATACAATATTCAACATACAATAGAATTCATAGAAAATAATTGGATTACATAATACACAACGCATAAAATTTCATTTCATTCAATTAAATGTAATTTGATTTCAAATATGATATCACGCAGCTAGTGGTAATCTCAAAAGGCGTCCAGCTCGGCGGTAGTCTGTAGAGCCCTTAAGGCTCTACACAGCCGCCGATTTTCAGCTGGTTTAATTCCAATTTATTTTTAATCTCGTTTGCTATACAACCGCTATGTATTAAACAATTATAATAATATTATAAATGATCTATTTAAACAATTCACACTCTGCGATACTGAAGCGGGTATTATTGTTACATATTTTTCCATTTTTCATTCCACTACTTATTAGTAGAATCAACCCACACCAAGCATGTCTCGAGACACGTACATACGTAACTCTGTGATCTCTTGTTTGCTAAGTCTCTATGATTAATGAAATCGATGAAGTAATTGCAACTGGATTGATATTGCACTGCGACTGCGAATGGCATTGTTAATGAGGTTAGCTTATGGTGAATTAGTATGGATAATTAGATGCTTGGGTTGTGGTAATGAGTTGTATTCATGAAGTAATTAATAAGAGGAGTGGGCCTTACGCAATATTTTTATGGACACTAGCGTGGCATTACGCGGGGTGAAACGGGGTACGCGTGATGGAGGAGAGATATTACAACCAATCAAAACACGGCATCGGCTAATCAAATAATCAATCAAATTAGGTATCTTCTTTCTACTATACATTTTTAGACTCTGCACCAATTAAAGCACGCCATTTGGACTCCGCACCGCGTAACGGGGACCGCTCCTTACGCCGGGTCCTCTTTATATTTGGTTCGTGGTTGTATTCGTGAGAATAACTTTTGTCTCATGTTAGTTTTGGATGTGAATAAAATGGTTTCGGGGTCATTGAAGTATGGTCGTAGAAGGCTAATTAGGGACTAGAACTTAAATAAAATCAATTGGGCGATGAGCTAGCAACCTAATATCATATGAATGCCATTATGATCTCGTTGCTAATACGAGTAACCAAGGAAAAAAGTGCATTTAAAAAAAAGAAAGCAAAAGAGGATTAGTTTGTTAAACATATGTTTCGCAAATACCAATAGAGTTTAGAATTAAATTTTCTATTGACATGCTTTTCTATCACAGGATAACTAACAAACTGATTTAGTTTTTAAAAGTATTATCGTTGAAAGAAATTCAAATTTATTTATCCTAGAATTTTCTTCCGTTTAGAGCGGACAGAACCTTGAAGAAATAACATAACCACGCTCACATTTTAAACAACTATCGAAATTAAGCAACATCTTTACCTTGCCAATATTGCACGAGTATATTGCTGACAGGTTACTCACCCATCGTCCATTATGATAGTCAATACCAGCACTGCATAGAAGTATATACTTAAGCCCCTTAAACCCTTTAAATGTGAACAGAACCTTGGATAAATATCTCCTTGATAACTTTTAACAAAACTTAACAGGTCTTATGATAGCGTTGATATGATAGATTCCCAGTCAATCACCCGATAGATTACATTGAGCCATAGTCCTTTAGTCGCCTCTTATAACACACCGGGGTGAAAAGCAGCTAGTTAACATTCAACAGACGCTGTATTGAAAAAGGGTAACGTTAGAAGTACCTATAACCGCCGAGTGTATGAGTGTCAATGAAGCGAAAGTGGTCTGTAAGGTTCGGGACAATAGGAATCCGTGATCTTTGCTTACCCCTCTACAGGGAATCCGGCGTGATGTGTATGTATGTATGTTAGCATTCTATTACGTCCCCAACTAACATATAACAAGTACGTGCTTAAATATAAACTTAATGCGATGCAAGCCCATCATTTGTCCACATTAAATGAATAGGTCAGTAAGCATCGAACCCAGGGCCAAAATAATAAGAGAAACCAAGTGATTTCGCAAACAATTAACACGAATTATGTGCGGGAAAATTGACAATTTTATGGCCGCCAAACCGTCTTTTGTTTGTGATAACTTCTGTCATTATTTGACAGATTTTAGGAGGGATAACTCGTAATTTTTGTTTTCTTCAAATAAAAGTTCAAACATTTTACTTTGCTCTTGAAATATGAATTTTCTTACTATATTTGTGGTTGTAGCAGTTTCGCTTAATCTATGCTGTTGTGGTAAGTTACTTTTGAAATTCTGCTGTTTTACTTTAAGATAAAAACATACATAGTACTGTGCTAGTCAGGGACGTAAAAAGTGTGCTAACTAGCTGCTATTCTTCTCGATATGTCGTAGAACTTAGACAGTACTAGTCAGTGACTGAGAAACAAAATAATGCTTGAAATAACAATATGTGTTTTTGATTTTAAAAAAGTATTTATAAAAGCTCTTTTCTTTAAATTCACGCTTCTACATCCTGACATCCTGCCACCTGTAACGATCCTGACAAACCTCCCTTGCTTCACTCAGACCCATTAACCTTCTCATACATGCTCTTCTATTCTTCAAGCTGCGTGCATATCTTGTCTTTTAGACTCCATTTCTCTCACTTTTCCCAAACACAATTCAGAGTCGATCGTCAAAATTCAGTGCCTACTTTAAGCCCTAGAATACCTACCTCTCAAAGCCTCCTTAACGACCCTTTTATCTGTCCTACGAACCCTTTCTTGGGAACACGATGTCGTTATTCCCTTGAATATCATCCCTTCGCGTTAAGGGTTTATATTTGGAGTGCGGTTTTTGATAGAGTTACTTTGAAGTTGTACCTTTAGGAAATATATTGGGACGTAAGTAGAGTGTTAAATAGCTGCCGTTCTTCTTGTTTTTTAGGAGTGGAGTAAGTAAATAGGGGTGAATTGATTTTATTAAAGATGAGTTAGTATTTTGTTAACTATACGTATATTATGAGCTCTGATAATTATGTATAAAAAGACAGAAGAAATAAGGTGTAAGAAATGACTAGATCTAAATAATAATAATAATTATATTGTAGGACGTTATTACACCAATTGAAATAGCCCCTTGCTAAGTACATTTAAGACTTGTTTTAAGGGTGCTAGTCAACGTATATTTAAGAAATATGTTCTTATTATATAGAGATAAATACATAAATAGCATATAATATATGTTGATTATATTATAATCAACGACCAGACTGTAAAGCAGAAAAAAAGCGTAGTTATTAACTCTGCCTTCACTGGGAATCGAAACCGGGACCTCACGATTAGCGTTCAGGCGTCTAACTAATCCCGCCACGGAGGTCGTCAATATAATCTTATTACGAAACTAAGTCTTTAGAGACTAATTAAAAAATTACAGAGTTCATTGAATAACCATACCGAAGAACAAGTACCTATAGACAATCAATGTATTGAAACAATTCAATTATTTAACCAATGCACGGCACATGTGAAAATTTCCATCGCAATTACGTGTTACACCTACATGTATTCGTACGCAATGATATGTAACCTTACGTAACAAGTGCACTAGTTAGCGTAGTGTGAGAGCGCCTTACAAAGAACTGAAATAGGTAGGAAGCGGTTTGGAATCTTAGCTATTGTGCCACATCTCGCCATTTGCAAAACAGCTGTCTGGCTGACTAGCGGCCTAGGTTTTGAGCTTATTCAGTTAAATTTAGTTACTTAGTCTTGTTTAATGTGTTTAAATCAAGTAATAGATAACAATGGTCATCTGTTTGTAATAAAATGAAGTGCTACCTTGACCTCTATGGTTAAATAGGCATTCAAATACTGAACTCTTGGGTTGTTTAGTAATTTCTCAAACAGCATAATATTACCATCTAATGATTATTATATCATTACGAAACCGAGCGAGCGGAGCGCAGTGTGTTCGCGTTTAGTCCAATGCAGCTATACATACTACATCGTCGCGAACTCTTTGGTGAGGAGGCTGAACGAATTTGAACTTACGAACGAATAAATAAAAAAAGTTTTGGCGCGCATGAAAATTTATGTTTAACGATATTATGTTTGTCATGTATCTTTAAATAAAAAAAAAAAAAAAAATTTAACGATATTAGTTCGAGAATATTTGTGAAAATTGCAGCTTTTATTGAAAATGAATGTGAAAAAGTTAATTTGTATGTGGTCTGTTGTGTTTGTTTTGTTGTTTGAGTTTACGGGCAAGGGTTCTAGTCAAGAAACGTTTCAATTGCCGGTGCAAATCATTGGTTTCCCTTTCATTATTCTCGCTGTGCGCATGACCAACTTTATCAAGAAGCTCTCTTATGCTTTGAATCCAGGTACGTATGAACATTTAAATTGCTGATTAATAACTTTAATATTTCTTATTATGGTTGGTTTATTATTTATTTATATTAGGGTGTAGGTACAGAACGTATTAACACTGGAGAGTTATCTTTATTGTACTCGTATGTTTGATCTTTGGTGCAACAATATTACTTATATTTTTAAAATTATTAGGTTAATCTTAATATACTCAATACTATTTAGACACCAATGTTCGACTCCCGATGCTGGAAATGATAAAATTTTTTTTAATCTTCTTCGACTCCTTCAAAATACAAATAATTGCCACCATTGCATTGAGCTTAATGCTCTTGCTCATATTTTATACGAGGAAGAGACACGAAGGATAAAGCTATTTGGGAGACAAAAAATATAGGTCACAATAATGATGACGGTATTCCGAAATATATGATATCTTATTATAGGTATATACAATATTTCTGACTCATAAACGAATTTTCAAAAGCCGACCTGTGTAGAAATTTAATAGAATCATCTCGGCATATTGTTTTAATATAAGTGTACGTCCTAGGTGATTTCTAAGTATAATTCGGTTAAAGATTTCTTATTTTTCAATTTCCTAGATTTTTATACCTCTGACCAGCCCTTAAACAAGTATGTGTATTATAGAAGGTAGTTAATAGTAGTAGTTAATAATAGTAGCACAATCAACGAAGGAATCTTGACACAACTACCCCGAAAACGTACAAAAACTACTAAACAACCACATCTCCATACAAAATTTATATTTCGATGACCAAAATCAGTTGTTCAAGGTCGTCCGAGTCGCGACCCGTAATAGCGGAGCATTACGAATTGCAACGTAACTGACATACATCCACGAAAGTCGTTGCGTCAACGAACTCTATAAGGCGGGTTCTTATAGGGAAAAACAGCTACATTTATTTTTTTATTTTATTTACATCCTATAATCATTACAGGTATTTTTACTTAATAGGGTAATAAAATAAATTATAGTAAAATAATTTTAGGAATATTTTATTTATAATTAAAATACTTTAAATTAGTTTTAAGTTTGTATATATTAATTTAATTTCTGGTAAACATTATATTGTGAAAATATTAAATGATATGGAAAAAGTAGCTATTTGTGTTTAATAATTGAGTTATTTAATTCAAACTACTGTTGTAGTTACTACTACTAATAGCGTAATACATAGAGTAAAGTAGTACAAGTAAAATAGATTACTTAAACAATGATGATAGCTTCATACACGAATCAGGAACATTATCCCTGACTTATCCCTTTTTGAAATTATCATATAACATCTTATATTGAAATCTGTCAACACGACAGATATTGTTATGTATCAATGGATATAAAACATAAAAATAAAAGTTCGTATGTATTGGTTTATAAATAACCTAATCCAATTAAATTTATATCCTGTCACGTTAACCGTAAACTATTTGTTCTGTCAATAATGATAGACCATAACTAATAGTAAATAAAATAAATCACAACGCTATTCAACAGTATCTGACAAAAAAACCATCTGTTCTTGTCTTGGAACTTGGTCTGCTATGATAAACTTAACAACCCGTAAGAACTAAACCTTAGCTTTACTGACCTATAGCGATGATATAACAAGATTGACCAACCCGCTGGAGTAATCGGGGAGTGCCAACTTCAAGTACTGCTTACTTAGTAGGCCTTTGTCTTTGGCTCTCGAAACTTCTAGCCAGAGGTATTTCATAGGAAAATATAGGGAAAGGAAGCTAAACTTATAATAAAGTTGTAGTTGGATATTTAATCTATTG
The DNA here is from genome assembly GCA_030578115.1 of Leucoptera coffeella. Classification (NCBI taxonomy): domain Eukaryota; kingdom Metazoa; phylum Arthropoda; class Insecta; order Lepidoptera; family Lyonetiidae; genus Leucoptera; species Leucoptera coffeella. Next base: position 106,419 of record JAMBLF010001063.1, read on the forward strand.
ATTAGTGCATTGTGGTCGTAATTATTGTAAGAGAAATATACATACATTTTATAGAGCGTGTAATTACAAGCTCTAATTACAGATAATTTTTAAAGTGACAAATTCAGTGACCTTGAACTGTTGAGTTATTTCTTGTTATTTCGGGACTTAAACATATAAAAAGTACTACCTTTTAGATAAAAAGTGACTGTGCTATAAAGAAATTATTAAAACAGTACATTTATAAGCAAAAGTGATAAAATGGAAAAAATGAAGTTATTCTATTTACTCTTAGCAATTATTGTGGTCCTAGATGTACTAGGGGTCCAAAGTCAAGAAACGGTTTTCCAATTGCCCGTAAGACTGGTTGGTTTCCCTGTTATCACTATGTCAGTGAAGGTTCGAAACTTCTTGAAGAAACTCTCCTATTCCTTAAATCCTAGTAAGTAACATTACATTTTAGTACTAAGTTTTGCCAGTATATCATGAAGATACTTTTAGACTATACATACTTTTAGATAGACAGACATTCATATTCTTTAATCCCTGTCGGGATGATACTCCGCTTTTCTAACTTACTATCTTAAACCCATTATATCTCCTGAATACATACATATTCATATACGTCCTTTAATCCCTTTACAGAGGACAGCATCTCGGAGACATGATAATATCTTGTAAATCACTTTTTGCAAGGAGTAATAATGTCATATGAAACATTGGTTGCGAATTGCTACCCTTCGCCTAATAGAATCCCTTAATTAGTCCCTTAATCACCTCCTACGACATGTCGGGAAGAACCGCAGCTAGTTAGTTTTAAGTCCCAGACTAGCACGAGACAGTACTAAGTTACTAAGTAATTAATTATATAGATATAAATGCTACTACGCTATTGCTAGCATAAATGATACACCACAATACAAACACTATTCCTTTAGTAATTTTCATTAGCAAATGGCTACTGCAATGGGAAATTCAACAGAAATGCTGAACTAAGTTCGAGGCAAAAGATACTAAAGTAAAGGTACTTAGGATTCTTCATATTCACTAATATTTTAAAAAATGCACCCTTAAGAATAAAGCAGCATATTAAATTACTCTAGTTATGTAGTACGTACCTTAATAACTTTTTAATTAATATTACTTTATAATGAATTCGTTTCTTAAAAAAATACTGACGCTAATAATAATGTTGTATTTTCAACAGAGCATTAATGACAGAAATATCTATTAGTTCTAATGCTAATGTAGGGCGTTAAAAGAATGCTAACTATCTGCCATTATTTCCGACATTTTTTAAGAGGCGACTAAGGGACTAGGGGTAAATGGAATCTATTGGGAACTGGGCTAGGACCCTGTCACCTATGTTCAATATATCATCGCAACCCCAATATCTATGCTAATAAATTACCAGTTATTTAATTATACTTTGAGGAGCCATCAATTTATAGGTATTTATAGTAAGTTTTGTAGTATATTTCATTACATAATAGTTACTCTTAGTACTAACTACACTCAACCGCACAGTACGCGGAAATGTACAATATCTATGTCAGTTCTACCAAGAACATAAATCTATCCAGTTACTTAGACAATATTCCAGTTGGGACTAGTTTATGTACGTTACAATGATTTAGTTGTTTTCGTTTAAATTGTTATGTAAGTTGCATAAAACATACGTATCGCGATAATAATTCGTTGTTGGTTAGTTAGTGGTTTTTGTGCCTATCTCCAATATTGGATAGTACAAATTTTAGGTTGTTAATCAACAAATGAAATATGATTTTATTTATGTTCAAACTAAATATTACACTAACCTAGCCCTGAAACATTATAATGAAAACTTTAAGGTGTCGTTGATTAATCATATAATCAACAGACATATATACGCTTCTCGACTTTTTATTTTGACGGGGTAGGGAGTGCCCATATCCGAAATTTCGAAGATATAATTAACCTTTCGAGTTAATACCTCTACATCTATCTTTCATTAATCTACGATCACAAATTAGACAAAAGATTGAGGCGTTCAAGACCATAATCCGTGCGGGTTAGTCAGAAGATTTTCAGAGAATTATGGCCACATAAACCCACGTTGACCAGATAGTCAGTACTCAATGTAACATGTCATATTGAGTAGTGATTATTTAAGCCGTGACGATATTTACAAGCACTGATCACTAAATCTTCCTAAAACAGGTAGGTTATATTTATATCTAAAGATACTTTTAACATTTACCAGGTCGAAAGATCAACGTAGCATAATAGCACGTAACACGCAAACTGCTCTCGAATTTGAATAATCCTTCAGTTATTTCCCAAAGAGTTTGCACAAGATGTCAATTATAGGTTTTTTCGAAACAAAAAACTGGTTTGCATTCAACTTAAGTTACACTCAGTCTTACTTAGCTTACCATCACTTTAAGACATGTGTGGTGACAAAATAAAACTTACATACGAGTAGTGAAAAAAATAGTATAAAACTCTATTTAGTTTATTATTTAACTAATTTATTTTTCTGATTTCTGTAATAAAGGTTTGACGTATTTTAGGGACTAAGTAAAGAAAGATTCTGTCAAAAAAGTTTTGTTCAAATCAGTGACAAATATTCGTAATTATTTTATTAAAGTACCAACAAAGTTAACTTCATTTCAATATTAGATGAGTTTTCGACTTATCTCTCTCTTGAAACAAAGAAATCAACTAGCAAAGTAATTAAAATTCTTCAAATTTCGTAATAAACTGTTCAAGTTATTCAATTATCAAACCAGTTTCATCTTACTTAGTATAAGGTGCTATACTTCATAACACGTGTGAATTATTGGTTTACACTTGTTAAAATATTCTACTCAAATATATAATTAATAAATGAACGTATAGTAATAAATCTATACAGTGTTATTTAATAAAAAAAACAGTGCTAATCAACATATAAAACACTAAATAAAATCCTAAATAATAATCGTAAAAGCCTCATAAAAATGAATACGAAAAAGATATCAATTTGTTTCATAGTGTCAATAGTGTTATTCGGAATGATAAGTGAAAGTGAAACTCAAGATTCACAATTCCAACTGCCCTTGGAAACTGTGGCACTGCCCATCCTAGCTCTAACTGTGAGAGCCGTGAGGTTCTTGAGAAAACTGTCCTATGCTAGTAATCCAGGTAACCTTATTTATATTTGTCCTGGGAATTGAGTAGAATATAACTTATACGTAAAGAGAATAAATAGATTGTAACTTTTTTTGTAGAGACTAAGTTAAATACATATATTGGTCATAATATTCTTTAATTCAATCTTTTTCTTCACAACTATTGAATAGGCTACTTATATTTTAAAAGAGACATGCTATTTTTTATCCTATTTCAAAAGAATCATTGTTGTTATGCAGAAATGTTTATTGTAAGACACATATTAAAATTATTGGATGTGAGTAAGCAAGAGAGATTTGTCAAGATCTTTCAAGGAGGTGGTCTATAGGCTCTCCCTATCCCGTTAGAGAAATAAATATATGTGTGTATAAATATTAAAGACTACTTCGTGTGTATAAAAGTAAATATAAACCTCATTATTTCTTAAGCGTCTGTAACTAAGTGGTCAGGTATTCGGCTAGCAACCGGAATGTTGTGGTTTTAACCTGCAGTGAAATGGACTTTACTATTGCGTATGTACATTGCAGACTTTACTGTGAAATATTTACCTATTAAGGTTTCTATACGATGATTGTACAATATATCAAAAAACCTAGATAGACTTAAGCCCAAGTTTCGGGTCTAAATACTGATTTTCACATTATCAAATAAAACTTATTTGATTATGATTAGCTATAATATTTCACCTTCCCTGACAAAAAAAGAGAAACGCGTTAATGACTACTAACCCTTGCGGGGTAGTCAGCTGTTCTGGTAGCCATATCCGTAATAGCGAAGGTCGTAATTCTATGGCCACCTCGAACCCACGTGCTGACCAGATAGTCAGAACTCTAATACCTTCTCTGACGTCCAACAAAGTAGTAATTGTTGGATTAGTAATCTACTTTAAAACCAATTCAATTAAAGATTTATTCCAATATTTAATAGGCGAGTAAAAGAACAGGTAAGAGCGTTAATAGAAAATTTCCGTAACGATTAACAGTATACGTTATTCAATTACATCGTGTATGGTTGGTTCGAGTTTTCAGCCAATAGTTTAAAGTATATCAAAAACAGGCCAGTACAGAATCTTGCATCGAATTTAAAATATTGTTTCGTAAGGAACTGGATTCAATATCAGGTAGAACGAGAATTTTGCTGACGTCATATCAGAAACACGTGTGGCAAATCTTATAATATATAGGTTATGATGAATTATTAATGGATTTTAACATGTAATATTTGATAATTCTTTAAATGGAATTTATCCTTATAAATTTATTATATAATATTATTATGTATTTCATTTCTAGGATTAAAACATTCTGAACACATTTCATTTTTTATACTTAATAACACTTCTTTTACATCTTTACGTATTATTACGCAACCCAAAATAATTGACACAACAATGCGTACAGTAATATGAATAATAAAAAACTCATAATTTAAACATGAATGCAAGATTAAGAAATCATTAGCATTGACATTTAAATACAGACAATAGGAAAAATCCAAACATGTCAAGTTTTTAGAAGTATAAGCTTTTACGTTAGTTACATTTTCATCTCCGTAAATTTATTTTTAATTATTTCTTTATTATTGAAACTTTGTTAAATACGCAAGCGCTTTATAATTCAAAGACTCGTTACTATGCTACTACGTGTAAATACTTCAAAACAGTTTTAAATTTAATGTTCTGTATGAAAGGATGTTAACGTAATATTCTGTGATACTTCAGTTAATCAATCTATACAAAATTATCTCTTATTTCCCATTTCATCTCTTTTATTTACATAATATGGCATTGTCACCACATATTTATGCACTTGTAATTTAGCATAATATGTATTTGTTTTAAAAGCAAGTGCATCTCAATTTGGATTAGATAAGTGAGCCGAGGGAAAGTCAAAGGTTTCGAGTTCAATTCTCGGCATTGCATAAAAATGATCTATTTGCCAATAAGTAATATATACACATATAGCCCTGACTATTGAGTCTTATAACAAATTATATGCTTGCTTCGCTATACTTAATTAAAATAAGCCGAGAAAGATTTTTCAGAATCAAGGTGGCGATCAAATAGTATCCTCTTAGCAAAGTAGAGACGTCGATATATGTATGTATGTATCACTTCTGAATGTATATATCTATAACTTAACTATTCTTTAACTCTTTTACAGCCACATACAAAGTCCGTAACCGCCGTGGTCTAAGCTACCTGGGCCAGAATCCAGAGATCTTCGACATTCAAGAGGTTGAGAAATACATCGTTGCCGAGTTCGGGTCTCGGGCATGTATATATGAAAGGGTGTGTTCCCAATACGCCGTCAGAGCGCAGGCGAGGCCTAAACAACAGATGGACTGGCCTGATATATTTAGGTATGTATTATATATACGCTAATGAATTTTATTACCTTCTAGAGTGGTAAGAATGGTGGAACATCATATCTTGTATGTTAGGATTAGGATCCAAAGAGAGAAAAAATTAAAAGAGGAACTTTGGTACAGCTTGTGATATGTTTTTCATCATTTATACATAACACAGTCACTCAATAAATTACCTCTGATAAAGTAATGGATCTTTCGTTTAAGTGTTTCCTTTGAGTGAGGACAAAAAGGTGATGATCCATATTAAAACAATAACCCTTTATTGATAGTTTCTCTCAAAATAGGCAAATAGTTAATAGATTTAATAGTAAAGTATTATAATGAATAGTATTGATATTAATTGCCGACAAGAAGTAAGGAAGTTGAGATTTCTCTCAATAATTTCGACTCAGACCTTGAATGCTCGTTCGATCAATAATTAAGATAATTTACTGAGACTTTCCAATTAGATGAACACGAATATTTGTTGCGTATTGACCTAGACCCGTACCAGGCAGTTTAATAGAATATAACTAGCTGCTTTTCTTTTTGGCATGTGAAAGATGACTAATATAGATTATAAGAAGCATTGGCTATCTATAATCAATCGGTGAAACGATCCAATTTAAGCCCAATTGAATGAAAACTATAAATGAGTAAGAACTTCGAGACATGAAAACATCTCCATGGTCACTTATTATGAATACTGGGCTTGTGATGGCACATGCAACATTGGTGACAGGTTGATAGCCTATCGCTCAATAGATTCCTTACACCTCTAGTACCTTAGTCCATGCTGTGAAGAACGGCAGCTAGTTAGCATTATTTTTACCCTACTAGCACGGGACCAATACAGTTGTTCCCGGGTTCAATTCCCGGTGGAGGCAGAGTACGGTTTTCTTCTACTGTATTTATCTATATATAATATGTACACATTTCTTAAATATACGTTGATTAGTACCCTTAACACAACTCTTAAATGTACTTACCAAGGGACTAGTTCAATTGGTGTAATAATGTCCAAAATATTATTATAAAGTATACAATTCAAACACGCTACTATTTTATAATCAATACAATAAACGATGAAAGTGACGAATGACGTCATCATTCCACCATCAATACTGACCAAAGAGGCGAACCTATTACACCTTTTCGAAAGGAGGTCACGGTCGTTTCATTAGGAACGTCGCACATCGTAACCATACGCAATATCGTCAAGACATTCACTAGACAGGCAGAAATACGACCTTAACATGCAGGTTATAAGGCTTTGTTTTGACATAGGTCATTTCGGACTGTCACGGCTGTAAACATCGGAGTTTAGCGGTTTTATGTACTACTGTTTGGTTTTGGAAAACGTCGTGAGTAAATCGTTATTTAAAAGGCAGTATAGATGCAGTACATGATCTTAGAATCGTTATTATATCACTGTGTTATTTAGTAAAATGCGGATATTAATTACTGAAGGGGCGGATACGAAAAATATATTATAGTATAGTATATATTATATAGTAAACTCAATGAACAGTTTTAAAAACAGAAGTGATAAACATTTTAAAACTTTAAAAACTCAATTGCAGTGATAAAGACGAAGAGCTGCTATAGTATGGAATAAATAATAATAATAAATATATGCTAATAATGATCTTTTGTGATGTATCAAGGCTCTGACCAATAGGATACAAAATTACACACATTATATTATTATTTGCATTCAATGATAATTTAACTCTATACCTCATGATTAGTAATCAGTCATCTGTATTAGCCTGTCACACTGTGTACAGAGTCAGTTTAAAAAATACTACGTTACACTTTAGTCTGCATAAATCTGTCACTGTCTAGATACTGAGTCTAGAAACTAGATACTCAGTTGTAAGAAATAAACTTTACTCTACTCAGCAGGTTCGTTTTTACCGCTGACCTCCTATGATTGATTCATACTTTTTCCACAATGCATTTGTCAATCATAGTCGTCTAGAAGCATCTATTCTTTAAGACTACTGTAGTATAGCCGTTGAGATTTTGCAATCAGTCTTCCTCCACATATTAACAAACATACATACATATCATACCCATTTCTCTTCAGCGTATTATCGAAACTATCACTTATTTTAGTTCATTTTGAAAGACAACTGCTGATTTGTTGACATATATAGATACATGCATGCCTTCAATAAGGTTTCTAGTAGTGCCTAGAAAAGGGTTAAAGAAAAAGTGTTTTGTGGCCTTCAGTTGAGATTGTAGTAGACTGGTATATACTGCTAGCCGAGCTAGCTTATTATAGGCTATTTTATCATCCCACGAACCAAATATAAAGTGGACCCGGCGTAAGGAGCGGTCCCCGTTACGCAGTGCGGAGTCTAAATGACGTGTTTCAATTGGTGCGGAGTCTAATAATGTGTAGTAGAAAGAAGATACGAGTACCTGATTTGATTGGTCGATGCCGTGTTTTAACTGGTTGTAATATCTCATATCAATCTCGCGTACCTTGTTTTATCCCCCGTAATGCCACGCTAGTTTCCATACAAATATTGCGTAAGGCCCACTCCTCTTATTAATTACGCCATGTACCATCCCTTATAAAGTATAATATACTTTGTCATACATCTTATTAAGACGACTCCTACATAGTTACCTTTATATTATATTCGGCAAGAATTAGTCAACATAGCTTGTGTCAATCTAGACTCATGCTAATCTTATTAAGATTAAAATGGTGATTTATGACTTGTCATATTGTTAAGCTTTATTTAACCCTATTATTATAAAACCTACACAAATCTTTAATCCAGACATCTAAGAATAAACTGGTACCTACCCAAACACCAAAGCAAACTCACACCTATTCCTTTACAAGAACGTCCATATTCCAACAAAGGCGTCTGGCAAAGTGAAAGTGTAAAGGCTTAGGTTACGACAGAAGTCTAGTGTTCCTAGACAAGTAGTGACATCATTAGAACCCTGTGTCTCGAGTAGTCTTGGTACTTCAGACGAAAATAAGCAGGAAACCTGCCTATCCCTCAGAATAGTCAGCGATACGGTTCAGTACCTTTCACGTTGGGTGCCGTCTATCTAGTGATACGCGGGCTTCGAATGAGCCCTACCTAACATGACTTTGAAATTTCGGAGATGGGCACTCAAGCCCCTGACTACCCCGCCATAATAAAAAAGGGAGTGTGCATACACAAGTCGTGAAACGTATGTATGTACGAAAATAAGTTACCTAATTATTGTAGAGTTTTCTAAGAATGTAATAATAATAATAAACGTTTATTTCACAACTACAAGATACACACGAAGACATAATACAACTTATGAATAGCAAAGATTTTAATACAAACACATAAGTAGTTCTTGTGTGAGCCATTGCGTGTTAAAAAGGTGATAAACGATGTTATCAGTACTTATTCAGTGCAAGATATGCTACCAGGAGTTACTATGCTAGGTCTGTAACCAGATGCTTTCTTCCTGGTGTGTTGTAAGAGGCAAATAACGAATGCTTTTGTTGAAACTTATTTGGCGATTCTCTACACTGTACTGTCATAACCCCTTTTTAGGTAGTCAGTGGTATACGTATCTATATTTGCAATTGCAGAGTTAATGATTCTATGACCATGTATAACCTACCATGTTATCCAGATATTCAGTACCTAAGGTGGTAAGGCTCGGTACTATTTACAAGCACTAACTAGTACCTTTTCGAAGCTAAAGTTAGCTTTCCTCACGATATTTTCCTATACTGTATTTGGTACATTTTGCAATGTGTTATTTGTATTGATCTAATTGATTACTATGGTGAGGGAAAACATCGTGAATAAACCTACCTGTTCCCCGAATAACTGATTGCAAACGGCGACATGGTTTACCACCTGTCACATTGAGTACTGTCTATCTGGTCAACACGTGGGTTCGAGGTGGCCATAGAATTACTACCTTCGGATAAACTTATTGCGGAGATGGACACCTGAATCTTTGACTATAAGGGTTAATGGTCATGAACGTGTTTGTCTTTTTTTGTCTTATCTAATTGATAAATGCTTCTTTTACAGCCACTACAAGCGTTCTCCAGTACAAACTAAGGATTTCTACCTACTCAGCGTGTTTTTAGGAGACATCGTTGGTTCACCACAATTGTGTCACCAGCTAGGTAAAAGACGGAGCTGTGACAACTATGAATTCGACGCTAAACGGTAAAGGAAAATATAGTATAAATAGATCTTGTAATACATAGTTTCACAAGGATATAGTATCTGTAGTAAGTAAAACTTTTTGTAGCAATGACAACGATATTTTTTTTCATAATATTATGTTTATTTTTGGTAATGTGTGTAATGATTCTATACTATTTTGTATCTCTTTATATTTACTATTCTATATATCGGAAATGTGTACAATACTGGGACCGTTCAAGGAATGAATGAAATGATATTATTATATTTAAACTAGGAATAAGGTCTTAGGAAGGTGTGAAATCCCTAGGTAATGTAAACAATACCTTATTGTATACATTGTCTGTAACATATAGATGATATATATGTGTATTGTTTATGTGTCTTCGTAGATTAGTATGTGACATGTTAGACTCATGTACATATAGTACAGAATATAATAGAATTGTAACTAAACTTACATGTACAGTCAAATTTATTCCAGAATTAAAGTTACCATTTTTGCTCTAGAAGTTAAGTAGAAAGTAACATTATTCTAACACAAAATGTCACAAATATTACTATTTATGTCTAAATAAAAGTAATAGTTATTCAGATAATGACAATACAATTAATGTTCTAAATATAAATAAACTTATTAAAAGCACTTAATACTCTAAGAAATTATTTAAAATCAAATCATTAACTAACTAATAATAACCTAATCATAGAGTTTTAGCTCGATATTATTATGCTAGTTTGGAATCAAATTATCATCAAACTATCTACCATTCTGTTCAGCAAATGTTAGTTACATGTATTAACGACCTCCTTGGCGCGATCGGTTACACACCTGAACGCTAATCGTGGGGTCCCGGGTTCGATTCCCGTTGGTGCAGAGTTAAGAACTACGCTTTTCTGCTGCGTTCCAGTCTGGTCGTTGATTATATATGCTATATGTATTTATTTATATATAATATGTATACATTTCTTAAATATACGTTAACTAGTAACACAAGTCTTAAATGTACTTACCGAGGGGCTAGTTCAATTTGTGTAATAATGTCCAAATATTATTATTATATTTCTTTTCTAAGTAGCAGGAAATAAAAGTAACTTGTAGATGTTTCCTTTTTTAGGTCATAAGATAGACTACCTAGATTGTATCGTGTAAACTATCGTGAGTTCTTCGTTATAGTTGCCAGTTATGCAAATACAGCGAAATAATACAAAGATTGTATCTTAAAATATATGTATGCATAATATATGTTTTTGTTTAACTTTCTCCAAATTCAAATAGGAGAAATATTAATATATTTTCTAATAAATGATCGTTATTAATACCAATTTTATTTGCTGTATAATATTATTGAAAAATCGTTTTATTTTTACATGTTGTTGTTAAATATAAAACTTCAATTCTTATATATCAATTGAAAACATTGTAATTGAAACAAGGTTTTGATACAATAAATACTTTATGCTATTAATGTTATTTTAAGTTTGAGTAAGCATGTTATTATTGCCGGGATTTGGAGCAAAATAAATTGTATTTTTTATACTTGAGCTAAGGTGAATGATTTAAAGATAAGTACTTTTAGTTATCCGATTTGTAATTTACAATTCCTTAATCATAATTAAAGACAAAACTTACATTTCTATAAGTATAATTTCAGATATAAAATGACATATTGGTAATAGAGTTATGAAGGTTTCTTTTGATTTCATACACACTTAATTAAAATAATAATTGAAAGTATTTTTTTTCTTATTTATTACATATAATTCCTATGTGGAAATTGTTTTTTTTTTCAGTAGATATCACCTTCTTTTATTTATAATTTCTATATGAAAGTAGTTTTATCTAGATGTTTTAAACACTTTTCAATAATTAAACTTCTTAATGTATGTAGAATTAAAAAAGATGATTATAAATTGTTATTATTGGTTACCATGGATACGTATTTAGTTAAATGTGGTAGGACTAGTCGATGGTTATAGTATAGATTTGATAATAAAGACAAATACCTTTCAATAATATGTTTTTTATTTACAAGCCCCTTAATCTTAAAGAAATAGTCAGACTATGAAGCCATCTTGAATGATCCTGATAAATCTCTGCCTCATCTCATAAATGTTCTTCTGGATTTCACATTACATACACCCTTCTTAAAAAACGTCTTCAATTTGATCTGTTATTGTTTTACAAATACTCTGAATATTATTCCATCACATTCCCGCACTAGTCTGGGACGTTAAAGAATATAAACTAGCTGTTGTTTTCCTGGAATGCCGTAGGATGCGATTAAGGGACTAGGGTTCAATGGAATCTGTTGGGCGATGGGCTAGCAACCTATCTACAATGTTGCATATAATATTATAACCCTAATATTCATGGTAATAAGTGACCAATAAGATATTATCGTATCCAAGGTTCTGTCCTAAGTTATTTACTTACATTCATACATACAGTCCTGCTGTTTGATATGTATGTATGTATGTATTTAAGGATTAGAGGACGTGAATGTATAATTATGTATGTATGTGCTTTCTGCATCAGTACATACAAACAATATATAATACCTACTTAAAATTAATAGCTTTTATTCACATAGTAAATGTGTGTAGGCATAAAAATAGTACTTAATTGATAATAACAATACCATCCGGTATCATATCCCTTTAATACATACATACATACATATCAAACAGCAGGACTGTATGTATGAATGTAAGTAAATAACTTAGGACAAAGCATGCCGTCAAAAATCATGTAACATTCATTAATCTGGGCCCCAAGGGAAATCAATGTAGCCAGCCAACATGCAATAACAAGATGCAATGTTAATATTTCGTTTAATACATAGGTTGGTTATGGTTTATGGATGTTTTCCTGTAAAGGGTGTAGAGAGATACGTGTAATCACTTTCGGAGTGGACAGAATTTCGGAGATATGTATCTATATATCTTTAGTTACCTTTATAATGTCTGTGGAAGTTCCGAAGACGTTTATATACATATGTAGACAGGTTTCTAATCCATTGCAGAATAGAATTAATTTACCTTCAATACCTATGTCACCTTTTACGATATGCCGACTAGATAGGCTGCTAGATAGATTTTTTTTACGTGATAGGACGAGAAGAGATATTTAATATATCTTATTGAATTAAATAGTCGTATTAATGCTAAAGTTGTTTTTGCTTAACGAGAACACTGCCATCTATCTTTACGTGATAATACTAATAACACTAGGCTGCTGTAAAGTTGCTTTCAACTAGATGAAGGCTATTCGCAAGTTAGAACAGCCTTTCACTGAGTATAAAATGATACTTCTGACTGAACATAGATGGCGATACCAAACCATTCAGCGAACATTGAAGTACGAGTATGTTAATTTATACAATACTAGCGACCCGCTCTGGCTTCGCACGGGTATAAAATATATAGCCTACTTCACTATTTAATGGAAGTTATTATACATATAAACCTTCTTCTTGAATCACTCTATCTATTAAACAAAACCGCATCAAAATTCGTTGCGTAGTTTCAAAGATTTAAGCATACAAAGGGACATAGAGACGGAGAAAGCGACTTTGTTTTATACTATGTAGTGATATTCATAAGCCTTTGATATCATCAAACGGAGGAATACAAATAATAACATCAAATTAGCAGTAATACCATCATCAACAAGCTTTATATGTATTATTACCTGGTGTATGTACAGGAGTAAAGGAAAGCTCAGAGTTTTTTTAATAACGTACTTGATTCGTTCATTTAATAAGGAAACAGACAGTTATATACAATGGAATTAATTATAGATAATTTGACAGACAGGTTATAATTCGCATAAATGGAAGCTGTAAGTTTATTATACTGCTACTTGTAGTATAAACTTACAGCTTCCATTTATGCGTATAAAATAAGAATTATTATTATTACATTTGAATATCGCATTTTTGTGATCTTTGTTATTCCACTTCAGGTCTAGAAGGTAAATTTGTTAGGTGAATATAATTATCCAACAGTTTAGTTTAATTAGATTTATTTTAAAAAAATTTACGATTAACTAATTGTAATGACAACTTTTCCGGTGGAAAAGTTTTTTTTTTGACTTTCAATAAGTGATTTTATAATCCTCATATTGAATAAGAGCATTTTATTTCATTACAACGTTATTAAAAATAGAAATTCGTATATTGTTGTTTATCCATATTAGAATATAATGCTTAAAATCGGACAGTGAACTCAACTCAACACCACCACGTCAAGGCTACACTGATATCAATTTAGTGACGATTTAATGATGTTCAGTTGGTATCAAAATAACGAATGATGTAAAGTCTAGATGCAAGATCTAATTTTTTTTCCAATATACTGGATTGCAAATAGATCTTTTCAACAATTAGTAACAACTTCAACCTAAAACTTGAACAGAAATCTCATATCTCAATCTTGGTTGTTATGTCCAATCAGTGTTATCTCCATTAAAGAGATCGACAAGGACTATTGCACCATTAGTATTCATAACAATAAGGCCTTAGGAACAATCAATCATTCATTAGAGCATACATCGTTAAGGCATGTCATTAAATTTAGCAAGAGGCTTTTTTGCGAAATTTCATATTTTGTATCCATTGTCTCAAATAAATATTAATTAATTATTGTTCTTCTTTGTGTAGTATTCTTATATCTGTGCAGAAACTAACTAATGTTATAGCGTTCTATACAATAAGCTATTATAAAATGAAAATGTTAGCTCATAAATAGCACTGAAGCATGTGTAGTACATTTTTTGGCTTTAAATGTTATATGGGTTCTTTTACAAAGTCTATAAGATAATCAACTGAATATGTCAAAGCTGTTAACTACCTCAATCAGAAGGTCTTTCAAACTTATTTAGGTAAACAGGTATCAGTTAAATTATTTTACGCTGTTTTCACGTTATTGATTAAAATCATACACGTAAACCTATAGTCTTTAAACTCTTTCTAGTTAATCTAAGTTAGTGTGACTACCATCTAACGTTTAGGTTTTTTTCCCAAATCCAAATTTATATTTCACTAGAGAGATACTCCAAACGATGTTTACCCTCTCCGAACTACACAATTCCTAATTATACCAAAATGTTTTGTCAATACCCTTGATTGTTTACCCCTCCTAATATCTATATTCAGCCAGTGTGTATGTAAGCATTCTGAACAAACAATTCATACGTCAGACTCAAGTGATTTGAATATTGTTTACTACAGATTCATTCACTCACTTGATTAATTGTTCCACAAACAAGCCTCTGACGTATATCCTACACATATGTATATACTTCACGCCCGTTTCCCTATTTGGGGTAAGTAAATCACGGATCTACATCTGTCCTGATCCTGACAGACCACTTTCGCTTCAGTGACACGCACATACACTCGGCGGTTATATGTACTTCTTATGTCACTCTTTTTCAATATGGCGTCTATCTGACTGTTATATGTCTTGACCGGACGTAGGACATATATTATCCACATCTCAACAGATATGTTAAGCGCTTATAATATTATGTGTAGGATATATGTCGGTTTATTTTCATTTCATAATACGAGTAGTATTAATTATACTAATCAAAGTATAAAGAGAAAATAAGCTCATATATAATTATAATTAACAGACTAGAGAGATGCTAGAAAGATAAGAAAAGCGTTATTCTCGACTCAGCCTTCACCAGGAATCGAATCCGGAACCTCATGATTATCTTTCAAAATGTTAACCGTTCACGCCACGTAGGTCATAAAAGTCACGAATACGACCCCTATCGAATCAAGCACGAAAATAGAAAACATGTAACATAAATATTTCTTGCATTATTCGAATTTCATTATATATATATATATATTTCTTTCCATTTATTTAGGAAAACAAACAGTTGTACAACAGTTGTGTACAACAGTTGTACTTTACATTCATAATAACCTACGATTTCCATAACATTATATACAATTAATAAACACAATTTAGACACAATCAATATACATAAACAAAAAACATTTTGCTCTACATATTCACAAGTAACTATTTTAAAGCAAAATATTTTTGGCTTCTCTTTTACATGTAATTATTGATACATTAAAAATATATATTTCCACCAAGTGTTCGTTAAAAAGTGAAGCGGTTATATTATAACGATACTTACCCATTCCTCAGAACAGCTAATAGCCAATCCTTAAAAATGGCTACACTATATACGACGATTCACCATCTGTTACATGAAGATCTAACTACATATCTCGCAAATTTGTATATTAGATAAGATCATATCATTATTTCCGTTGATAGACACTTGAACCTCCGATTACCCTACAAGAGATAATGGTCCTAAATGTTTATGTTTGTAATTATATGGTATCGTAGAATCACGAACCCTTTTTAATGCGAACATGTCATAAGCTTTGAAACGGGGCCTAATTTCATTTCATTGTGGATTTCAACCCTTACATGAAACGCAAACATTGTTTCAGGGAAAGGCTTATAAAATACACATTCACACCCACTCACATACATATATAAGCCTCGGTCAAATGTATTGATGAATATTCTATTCTGATATTATATGCTTGTGAAAGGATTACAATATAAATACTTTGAGAGGTATGGAGGTCAGGGACAAAGAAATTTCGCTTCAATGACATCCATAGTTGGTTATCAGTGTTTATTGCTGCTACAGTTTAAATGGATGTAATGTATAAATACAACTTATAGATGAAACAATCTAGAAATCTGCAGTTATACTTTCTACATAATATACCGAAAAAACATGTATCATCGTTAGTTTTACATGCATACATACATACACATCACGCCTGATTCCCTGTAGAGGGGTAGGCAGAGATCACGGATCCCCATTTGTCTCGATCCTGACAGACCACTTTCGCTTCATTGATCGTTAGTTTTGTTTCTCTATGCAAGCAAAATTTTTGCAGTCGTCTAAAATATGTACCTGACCACCAAGAAATGAATTTGTAACTTCTGATTTTAATTAAAGGAACAAATGGTCTTTACATTAAATAAATTTACGGTGGCCTTTATTCTATAAACGAATGCTATTTGCGGTTCCGGGTTTGATTTCCAGTCAAAGGCAATTCTAGCACTTTCACAGCCGGTGCAATAGTAGTTTTATAATGCGTATTATAATTTATAATTAATATTATGCATTTATCTTACTTTAGCAATGCAGCAATATGATAAAGTGAGTAAGAAAAAGGCTGCTTTATTCTGTACTTAGAAACATGTGGTTTGTCAGGATTGGGACATATGAAGCTTCGTTATTTCTGCCTCCTACACTACGGGGAAACAGGCGTGATGTGTATGCATACATGTACGTTAGAAACACCAAATTATTATTACCTGTAGAGGTTAATAAGTTTGACGTTTAAGTCTATTGGTAATGTACGTACGGTAACTTATATTATTTCTCATCCTTTTGACAGTACTAACAAAATTGTCCTAAGGAAACTCAGAAACATATAATTATTACATATACATATCATGTTAGCTTAATTAGATTTCATAACAAACATTTTTCTTGGCATATTTGATAAATAGTCGGAAATATGTAGGCGACATTCTCGTTCTTAAGTTAGGTATCTGTAAATGGTTAAGTTATTTTAATTTATTTACTCAAGTTATGTGATTATTATTATAAATAATATTTTCTTATTCTGTTATGTGTTATAATAAATAACCATACATCAGGGCTTTAGGTAATTTTAATAAATTACTATAAAGACAAAATGCAATCCTATCCAAAAAATAAATTCGATTTCCCACTAGTCTCAGAGTATACCAAAGTTAATTTTTTTGTAAATTTAAACTATGCATCGACTCCTAGTTGCATTTTTAAACTCCCTAACGCTCAAAACCTATCTACGAAGAAATATTTAATGTCTGCATTCAGAACTCAGCTCTCTAAAAATTGGGTTAGGTACACAAATAACTCCATTGCTCTTTGTATGGAGAGTTTGCCTGGATGGTTTAAAAGGAAAATGTAACGAAGTGAAGATAAAAATACTTAAGAATGTTTATCCAATATGTGAATAGCGTGAAATAAAGTTAAATAACGTTAAATAAAGTTTTTTTGTATATTGTATTGAGAGGGTATCGTTAAATGGGTGATAATAGACATATAATATACACACATCATGATGTAAATGCCTTGCGAGGTAATTCAGAGATTTACATATCCATATCTTTAATTGTAGATTAAATAAATTGTGAGTTAAAAAAATTATCTAATTTATCTAAGAGAATCAGTATTCAACAAAGGGAAGTTACGCTGCCCTATGTTGAATACTGATTCTCTTCAAAGGTGACTTCCCCTGTATGTATAGGTAATAGTCAGTAACTGTAAACGACGATTCTAAGTATTACTTATTCAAATAGGTAGGATATTCCGCGATATTATCTTTCGCAGAGAAATTCTAAAAACTGGGATTCCATTTTGCTAGTATTCAGATAAAAACCAGAATATTCCTATCAGCATTTTCCAATACAACAAAGCATAGAAATGTAAATGTCCAGGTTAGTTTTTATTTGAAAAGCTGGGAAAAGCGTTTGAGTACTTTTTGTGGAATCGAACATGGTTTCTTTTATTCTTTTGAAATATATACTGCATAAAGATAATGAAAACGCCAGAGATGCCCAACCGCCAAAAAATGGATCGAACATGTGACAAACCAGGTGGAGATGACCATGAGTGCCGCAATGTGGCTAGTGGACCGGCATCAATGGAAGAATATATTTCAGCATTGCCAGAAGAGTCACCTCTCTCAGTCATTAAGGATCGACTGGAGACAGGGACTGTTAATCAATGTAGGTTATAAGGTGATTATCATTCTCTTATAACTATATACTACACATAAGATCCAAAAATTCTTTTTTTAATAAATAATGTGTGACAGTCGTTGGTTCATGTTTATCAAATAAATAAACATATGATTAAAAAAAAAATGTCTACATGATAACAACCACCACATTGACACCTATCTTTCATCGCTAAACAGTTCCAAGTAAACATAACCACAAGGCGAATGAAACACACGTTCTAATGAATCGGTCAATTGGCTTAATGGTTTACTTCAGTCGTAATTAAGACTTTCTTTCTCAGTACGTAAGTTCTTACATAAAAATTAAAGTAACTACTTCATTGCATTTTTGTTGCTAGTGTATGTATGTGGTCTTACAATGTCTTCCTTGAATGAGACTTGGTAGACATACATATATCCTAGACATAAGTATATTTATATATTCTGTATGTATGAACGTACATATACACAATCAATATACTCGTTGCTGTGAAAAGCAACTATAGAGAAATATAATCCAACAATGATATTTTCGTAGCAGCAACGATTTGACCGTAAGAAAATTTGAAAGTATTCAACCATACATACATAATCATTTCCGATTGTTATGAACGCTTTTGGATCTAATAAGATTCAGAAAACATCTCTAGAGTTATTCATATAGGTATATCCATTTTCATTTGGTTTGTTTGGTTTGCATGCTGTCGGAGGATCAGTGATGAAGGAAATTCTGAGACAGCACCTTTTCACTGCATCAAATGCCTACTCCTTATGTGTTTTATTTTGTGTCAAAGTGTGTATAGTGTTATGTCAATATGTATATAAGCAGTAAATTAATGTTTTTCTTTCTTTCTATTCATTATTCAACACAGTCGGGTCTAAATATGCCATAATTACACAGACAAACCCACATAAAATAATCTTCGTGAAATGTATATTATATTACGTAAATTTATAATGAATACTAGTATACACATGTTAAATACTTCCTTCTCAGCCGATAAACTATGAGCTATCTCGGCCCCTACCTAACAATTTATGTCTTCATAAAAAACAATGGCCACCTGGGAACAGAACTAAGAATGGCGGACGCAAGAACTAAAATCTTTTGTTAACTAACACATTGTCTTAAACTAATGTTTGATTTTGAGATAATGTTCCTTTGGGGATTTGTTATTTGCCGAGTGGGTTGGTTAAGGTTTTGTAAGACTGTATGTTCATTAATAAATAAATAACTTTTGGACGACCTCCGTAGCGCGATTGGTTTAGCATCTTAACGCTCATCGTGAGGGTTCGATTCCCGGAAGAGGCACAGTTAAGAACTACGCTTTTCTTCTGCTTTCAGTCTGCTTGTTGACTATATATGCTATATGTGTATTTATTTATACATAATATGTATCTATTTGTTAAATACACGTTGACTAGTACCCTTAACACAAGTCTTAAATGTACTTACCAAGGGGCTAGTTTAATTGGTGTAATAATAGTGTCCTAAATATATTATTATTAAATAACTATTTATTTGTGAAGAACAGAAGAGCATGTATGAAAAGATTAATGGATGTAATGGATCGATATTCTTTGCTTTTATGTATGTATGTAACAATTTATGAGTTTTTTTGGATATTAAGTATATCATTTGTTATTTAGTAGTAATCACAGAGTATTAATGAAGACATCTAAGAATGCCAATGAAGCGAAACTGCTTGAACAATTCGAGACCAGCTATCACTGTTTGTTCTTTGTAGGAAAATAGGCGTTTCATACATAATACACACATATGAACCAAATTGTTTAAAAATAAATAGATTCTCTACATACATACACGTCCCTTAATTTCTCTCGGGTAGACTGGACCTCGGAAACATGATAATATCCACTACGCCAATTTTTACAATAATATTCATTGGATGGGGTTGCGATGTCATATGGAACATTGGTGACAAGTTGCTAGCCCATCGCCCAATCGATTCCATTTACTCTAAGTCCCTTGGTCGCCTCTTAATATAAGAACAGCAGCTAGTTAACATTATTTTTACGTCCCAGTGTTTTAATAGCATAACTACTCACTATGAAAAAAAATGCAATGAAGCGAAAGTGATCTGTCAGAATCGGGACATATGGGGATCCGTGATCTCTGCCTACTGCTCTACAGGGAATCAGGCGAGATGTGTATGTATGTAACATCTCATTACTTAGCACTTAGTATGTATGTTTGAATACATCCATTCACCCGAGGCTACTATATCAAACTATGGGAACTTGTTGCAAATAAAGTGATCAACACACGACCATCGTGCGCTGACCCACTGACTAACTTAGCTCTTTCCCACGGAACACTTTGTATTACTGAGATGTGAGTGTTAGGGCCCAATAAGACATATGACAGTCAGATAGACGTCAAATTTAAAAAGGGTGACGTTAGAAGTACCTATAACCGCCGAAAAGGTATGAGGAGGTGTATGAGAGTCAATTAAGCGAAAGTGGTCTGATAGGATCGGTACAAATGGGGATCCGTGATCTCTGCCTACCCCTCTACAGGGAATCAGGTGTGATGTGTATATTTGTATGTGGGTGTTATTAACCATTATTACCTTAATTAAATTAATAAGACCGTACTAGGTAAAAACGTCTAAATTCATCTTCATCTTTTCGTTATGGCATTAATTTGAAATATTGTTGACAGGTTATTAGCCCATCGCCTCTTCCCGTTTCTCTATACCCCTAGTCAGTTACGCCTCCTACGACATGCCGGGTAGAACGGCAGCTAGTTAGCATTCTTTTAACGTCCCAGACTAGCACAGGACTACTTCATTTGCGAATAACGGGGGCAGATGATGATGATGATTCTTTTTTAGGCAAGTAGCCATTTGTTAACAAATCAATCAATACCATCACTTTAACCCTTTGCATTAGGGAATCTTAATCACTACATAGTATAAAACTAAGTCGCTTTCTCTGTCCCTATGTCCCTTTGTATGCTTAAATCTTTGAAACTACGCAACGGATTTTGATGCGGTTTTTTTTAATAGATAGAATGATTCAAGAGGAAGGGTTATATGTATAATACCATCTATTAAGTAGTGGAATAGGCTATATATTTTATACCCGTGCGAAGCCGGAGCGGGTCGCTAGTATTTATATAGATATATAGGTAGCATGTATGATATTTGATATGATCATTAATGAAATGATATTTATATAGATGACATGTTGCTAGCCCATCGCCCGATAGATTCTATTCACATTTAGTCCCCACAACATTCTGGATTAAAAAGCATAATCATAGACATTAGAATTCTAATAACGTCAGACTAGTACAGAACAACTTCATTAATACATTTTCAAAACTTGCTACAGCCACCTTAACTAACCAAGTTGATAGATAGTCGGACAAGTGACTAATACTTGCTAACTTAACTAGTCAACGTGTAACCTTACTTCCTATCAATGGTAGACAGAACTTAGTAAACATGACTCGTCAGTCTTTAAGACATTAATATGGTACATTGGTTCATCAGCTACAGAACCTTACCAAATATTATAGTTTTAAGAGATTAATAATAATAATAATAATAATAAACCTTTATTCACAAAAGCACAATAAATGACAAGAACATTTAACAAAAAAACTTAAAACTAACCTATCTTAAATTGTCAAATATGTGCCTGTGCGAAATGGACCCATCTCAGTGTATGGTTGAAGTGTGAAATGACACACAATCAACCCTGATATTCTGATAGACCCTTAAAAAATGCGTACCTGTATTGTAAATAAATAAATGAGTAAAAAAGAAATAATAATTATATGTGAACGGGTTAAAATGCATATAGTGTATACATAAAGCAGAAGAGAAAAAATAAAATAAATAATTAAAACAAAAAGTTTGCAATACTTGATACTTGGTTGTGTCATAATTGTCCCACCAATTGTAGCCAAACCAATAACAAAACAAAAGTGAATTTGAAAATATACGCCAAAAACCTAAAACTAACAATTTGAAATACAACTGACTAACAGAACATGAAAAACAACTAAAATTTTACCATATATCATGCTATACACCAGTTTTTTGTTGAGCAAGGATAAACTCGAAACATTTCTTCCGGAAAGTGCCCTTGGAAACGGAATTCCTAATAGGCGGAGGAAGATCATTAAAAATTTTGCAGGACATGAATTTAAATGAGCCAGAAAAACCAGCTGATCTGTATTTTGGCATAATGAGTGGAGGGCACATGCTTCGAAGTCCCTCAGCTCGCCGAGCCTGTCGCCAGGTGAGCTTTTCATACAGATATTCAGGTTTACCACTCCTCACAACACCAAACAACAAAACTGCAAAATGAAATCTATACCTTGCCTCCATTTTTAACATATTTGCTGAATTAATATAAGGTGTTACATGATTCCTTGGAGGTATATTAAAACAGTATCGTGCACAAGCGTTTTGTACACGTTGCAAAACTTTAAAACATTTCTTTCGAAGACAGGATCCAAACACATTTAAACAATAATAAATTTTAGATAAAACTAAGGTTTCACATAAACGAACACGAACATTAACACTAATATACTTTCTTATACTATACAGAAGCTTAACCCTATAAAGGCAATTACGTGCCAAAACTGCCACATGCTCCTCAAAATTCAATGAGGGAGACATAAGAACACCCAGGTTCCTGACCAAATACTCCCTCTGAAGAGGAACCCCATTCAAACAGATACTTGGATTAGATCTCTCAATGGACTGAATCTGTCGCCTAGTGCCAACCAACAGATACTTAGACTTCTCTGGGTTAAGCACCAGAGAGTTCAACTCAGCCCATTCAGAAATCCGACCCAAGTCCTCATCCAGCTCAAACACTGCACGCTGTGGACATCCACCCTTGCACCCAACATACAACTGGAGATCATCTGCATAAAGGTGGTACTTACAATGCCTTATAGTCTTGACTAAATCAGCAGTGTACAACAGAAACAACAAGGGGCCCAGAATGGACCCCTGAGGCACACCTCTAGTAACCTCCATTGGGCAAGATGATCTCCGTACACCTGTGCATTCTTCAATTACAGTGGTCTGTGTTCTTGCGCGCAGGTAGCTCGCGAACCAAGCAGTGGCAGCATTATCAAACCCATAGCAACGCAGTTTACAAAGCAAAAGTTCAATGTTCAGAGAATCAAACGCACGAGAGAAATCTAAGAGAACCAGGAAGGACCCAAACCCCTCATCCCTGTTCGTAATGAGGCCATCCACAACGTCTAGTAAAGCAGTGGCAGTACTAAAACCCCTGCGAAAACCAGATTGGTGCACTGGGAGGATACCAGCAGCCTCGCAATAGGCCATAGTTTGGGCATAAACATGCCTCTCAAGCACCTTTGACAAACAAGGTAGTATGCTGATAGGCCTCAGATCACTCAAGGAAGAGATGCTAGTTTTCTTAGGTAGAGCCTTAATCAAGGCAACCTTCCACCTTGAGGGAAAGGTTGAGGTCTCCAAGGATCTGTTGACGATAGCCCTAATGACACACAATGTCGCTGGAAGAGTCAGGACAACCATATCCATTGTCAAGCCATCACTACCCTCTGCATTTGATGAAATAGACCTCACTATCTTATATATATCAATATCACTGATATTATGAAGGTGGAATGATTGAGGATACAACTGCAATGAATCAATATAGTTTTGATATTCTACTGGACTTGAATTAGTGTAAGGGACATTAAGAAAGTGTTGATTCAACACATCTGGGTCACACACGATATCTGGCAAAACATTGAATTCCTTACTAGGCAAAACTACTCTTAGATTAGACCACAGCTTGCAAGAATTTTTTATGTGTTCATTAATATATTCATTAAAGTAAGCCCTCTTTTCAGTTTCCAAACTGACCCTGACATGACGCTTCATGGACAGATACTCAGCTCGCAGAATTGGACAGGACAACCTACGGCTTTTCTTATAAATCCTATCCCGCAAACGCATCATATCAATGACAGTCCCCGTTAGCCATGGAGGGCGCCTTCCCTTAAAAGTAATTTTACAAACAGGTGACAAAGCATTAAATATAGTCAAAAGTGCATCAGTGTAAGTAGCAACTAGAGCATTAACATCAGACAATTGCCCCATCCCCGACCAGTCCACTGCACCAAGCATACAGTCCAACGCATCAACATTTATCGACTTGATACAACGCCTGCAAAGTGTTTTCGCAAATGGCTTAGGGCGCTTTAGATGGAATGTAACTGATAAAACTGCATGACCGCCTAATGATGGGATATGATCAACCGATTTACTCACAACTGCTGCATTTGTGCAAACAAGATCAATTAGAGTTGCAGAATGCGATGTGAAATGAGTTGGCTCAGTAATGATGTTAGTAAGACCCACCTGTGACAAAAAACGATTCAACAAGAGAGAGAGAGGATGTTGCGTAACTAATAAGTTTATATTAAAATCTCCTAAAAGGATAACTTTATCATATTTTAAAAACGATGTGATGCTATCGGCAACAGCTTCCAGAAACGTCTCTGCGCAGAGCCAGGGCGGCCTATAGGCGGTACCAACCGCAATATTAGCATGTGCCACTCGAACGGAGAGCCACATCTGCTCAACCGCAGTCGATACCGGAGGGACGGGAAGCGAGCGCACGCGGAGACCCTGGCGCACGTAAAAGGCGACGCCACTACCGCGCGCCCTGACCGCAGCCGGACGAGGCACATGGCGCAGACGATAGCCAGGCAGCCGCGGCGCGCGCGACTCCCCGCCCTCCCTCAGCCACGTTTCATTCACGGCGACCAAATCAGGAGCCAAACGCACAAAGGTGCCGATGAAATCGTCGTGACCGGTACCCAGCGATCCTGCATTAAGGAAACAAATTTTTAGGTTTTTATTAAACATTTGTAATATAAAGCACTCTGCATAAAACTATTAAAAAGCAAATGTGGAAACGGCATATAGCAAATAATGATGCATGATGATAGAAATGAGAATAAATAATGAATGTAAGCGAAGCATAAATGTTGTTAGTATAATATAATACATGATATGCATAATATATCCTCAACAGGCACAATAATGACGCAGGCACTAAATTATAATGGCTTAAGCAACAGCAATAAGCATTAAGTAATGATGAAATGTACAAAGCATAACAAATTAAAAACAAATTACTATGAGCTACTAGTAAAACTACTATAATAAAATCTAAAATTAAGTTGACACTACAAACTACTACTGGGCCAACTGCGTCGAGACCCCAAAAACCCGATCGCAGTCCGCCACAGTGCGCAAGCGGAACACCTGCGATCCATCGACCTTCCTCGCGAAGACCAACCCATCGCGCGACCACACATGCCTCCAGCCATGCACCCGAGCCAACTCTCGGGCCCTGCCCAGCACGCTGCGGTTAAGCCTCGTAAGTCGTTCGTTTACATAGAAACGAACAGGCTCATGCGTATGCAAACCCATTACTTCGGCCGTGGTAGCACCGCGCCGCACGCGGGCGCTACGCAGGAGCTGGTCCCTTGTCGCACGCAGATTCGCGATTTATACTCATGATTAATAACTAACGGGACTTATCGCGTATGTTTTTATATAATAAAGTTACCTTTATTAACCCTTTTAAATTTAAATTTTAGTAATTAAGGTTAATAAAGGTAACTTTATTATATAAAAACAAACGCGATAAGTCCCGTTAGTTATTAATCTTACGAAATATTATATATCAGAGACACACAAGGTGAAACGCAGTTAATTGGAATTTTACTTACATCCCAAACTTAAGTAAGAACCTAAATAATTTATTTCAAAACCTACCTGAACCTGGGACATAAAAAGAAGCTAACTAGCTGCAGTTCTTCCCGATATGTCATAGGAGGTGACTAAGTGTACCTTGAAAGTGACTAAAGGACGTGAAATTAAATGTGCCAATATAAGTTATAAATTAATACATAAATTAACTAACGAAGTTTATAAATAAATCAATGAAGGTGGGTTACGCCAGGGAAATTTATCAGGATTGTTCTAGGTGGCGATCGAGTCTCTGCTTATCCCCTTAAGTACACAGAGGCGTAAATATATAAATACATATACACTTCCTTTAATCCATTTCAGGATGGACAGAACCTCGGATATATATAATCTCTTGAGTCACTTATATTGAGGTAGCGATGTCATAATGTAACATTGGTGACAGGTTGCTAACCCATCACCCAATAGATTCTATTTACCCCTAGTCTTTTAGTCTCCTCTTATAACAGAAAGAAAGGCAGCTAGTTAGCATTCATTTTACGTCTGTACCACGGGTCTATATATATGTAAGTTGATATACAGTGGAACAAGTGACTAATAATAACTTAACCGGCCTAAGTAAGCACGCAATCTGACTTCCTGGATGACTGGAAGTGGATTCATTGGAACAGGTCTAAGTTATTATCGCGAGTGATTACCATTCGTAACTACTGGGGAAGAGTGGCTTGTTTCTAACTAGTTCCTAAGGTTCCTGCTTTATAAGTTAATAATTATATACAAGTTTTATACATGTGAGTGGGATATTGGTTTTATAATGGATCAATCAGGCTATGTCGGTCCACTGCTGGACCTAGGCCTCCCAAAACACGATCACTCGTGGCCCTCAGCTAACCACTAACAGCGACCCTTTTCAGGTCATCGGTCCATCTAGCAGGGGGCGTCCTACACTACGTTTACCGAGACGCGGTCGCCATTCGAGAACCGCTATATGTTGGTGGTTTCCCTTTAAAAGGGTGGTAAAATATATAATACAAAATTGGCTGTAGCTCAGTCGTTGAGGGCTTGACTCTGTTTCAGTGGGAAGAGGGTTCGAATATCGGAGCATGTACCAATGGAAATGAAGTTTCATAAATTTTTATGTACATTTTCGTAATAAAAATACATTTACAAAATGCCTCGAATACTACGGTGAGAAAAAACATAGTGAAAAGTGGTTTGTCAGGATCTGGACAGATGGGCCTCTTACCTACACCTCTACAGGAAAACAAGCATGATATTTATGTATGTATATCTGAAGATTCTACCATAGAGTTAAACCAACTTACTTCAAAGACAATTACACCTCAATTATAAGCCAATCTTGTACACACATCAAAATGTCACCGGTGACACTTGTGCAACATAAGTGCCTTTCGTAACGCATGTTTCTTCACGAACTGCCACCTAATAGAGGTTGATGGTGCTAATTACAAGATGGCATGGGAAAGATTGAAATGAAGTCTCTGATAAGAAATGGGGAAATATTAAAAACACGGACATTTACGGTCATAGTTATGAAATGAATGAATGATATGAAATGCTTTTCATTCAACATAAGGATCAAATAACGAATCGGAAGATCCCGGTTTGTCGTAGGAGGTGATTAATAGATTGTAATAGATTATATTGGTTGATGGGCTAGCAACCTGTCACTTATGTTCAATTATGACATCGCAACTCCAGTATTTATGCTAAAAAAGTGACTTAGGAGATGTTTTTCATGACGCCAAAGTGGACACCCGAAAGGGATTAAGGGACGTTAATGTAAATGTATGTATACACGTTTTTTCACGATGTTTTCACTTATCAAATTTAAAATCAAAAATCATCACATAAACTTCAGAGTACCCTTAAAGAGTGCAAATGAAAAGAAATGCTTTTTATTCAACATAAGGATAATAAAATCACTTATTGAAAGTAAAAAAAATTCACATGAAAAATTGACCTTGAAATTAGTTAATTTTAAAAAGTTTAAATAAATCTACTTAATCTATTGATTGGCATTTCGTAAAGGAAAATCCTACAGATAAGAAAGGCCAAGAAACTCTGCAGACATGATTCAAGACAAATTCAGTTAAATAAATAATCCATCAGAATGTGACTGCAGCCTAACCAGCAACCTTGCAAGCCGTGTCGCCATTTACAAGCACAGACTATATTCGTTAGCATGCTTTTGCCAGATTAGCATGGGGTTACTATTAGTATACTATATGTAAATCTATATAAAAGCCAATGAATACTAAGAACCTTGTTTTAGGCCTAATACCATAATGTAAGTACAAGCAAAGCTAATTCAAAATGAGTCTTAAGCAACGCTTAATCATGAAACGATCCTATTCGAAGATACGTTTTGACTTCATCTAAACGACTTTAACATATACACAATCATTATCAAGTACAAATTCATCATATTATTATTTTAATAGGAGTAATAATCCTTAAAGTGGAGCAAACACTACTTCGCAAAAAAGCAGCTTTCCTTAAAAAGTTTTCTCTTATCCTATGATAGTTACAAGTTGCGAAAATGATTATATTGTAGATGGCACTCAAACGATTTCAAATTCATATAAACGTATGTATATATTTACGCTTCTAGCACCGCACAGGATATGCAAAGAGTATAATCACCGCCTTGAACAATCCTGTCAAATCTCTTGCTTCACACACGCCCATTAAACATCTCAAACATGCTCTTCTGTTCTACAACCCGCCTTGAGTAGAATGTCTCCAATTTGATCTGCATGAGTTCTACGTAGCTTACGCCGTCCAACTCTTCCTTCAAACTCCAAATCCTTTTACCAATCTAAAATGCTAAGTTTTTCAAGTTATTTCCTATCATACATATTCATTTACAATTGATCCCTTTCAGTGTGGACAGAACCTCGGAGATAAATATCTCCTAGATCACTTTTTAGCATGAATATTGGGGTTGCGTTGTCATATGGAACTTTGATGATAGTTTCTATTTACCCCTAGTCTTTTAATGCCTCCTACGTCGAAGACCGGCAGCTAGTTAACATTCTTTTATCATCCCAACTAGCTCAAGGTTTATTTCCTATCACTATAACCAAACATACATACACATCACGCCTGATTCCCTGAGGGGTAGGCAGAGATCACGGATCCCCATATTTCCCGATCCTGACAAACCACTTTCGTTTTATTGAAACTCATACACCTTCTCATACACACTCGGCGGTTATACGTACATTTAATGTCACCCCTTTTTCAATATGGCGTCTATCTGACGGTCATATGTCTTAATGGACAAACATAATACATAAACATAACCAAACACAATACGTATTATAAAGCAATCAGAATAAGAAACAAAATTAGCCACTGCCATTCCAAACCAAGTACTCACACCGGATATACTCAAATGGCACCGATGCCCCATCTATCATACGGAGTGGAGGCAAAAACTTAAGTTGGAACTTGTTACTTAACCCTACTTAGGCTTATTATAGGTAAACTGACCTTGGATACGGGTGGCTTACTGTTTCGTTTTGTGTACTTGTAAAAAGTCCTGTGAATATTTAGTAAATAAAAAAAAATATTTAAAAATTAAATATTTCTTATAGTTACTAATTCCTTATACATATATTATGGTAATGTGTGTGTAACATTGCTAACCCAATTTTCATGCATTTAGCAGGAGCTTCATCGACATATGTAAATGTGTATGTGTACATATGTATGATTTACACGCAATATTTTACAAAAATTACTATTATTACAGTAAAATATACAGTATTAACGTTTGCTAAAAGCAACCTAGTAGATATTATCGTGTTTCCAAAGCAATTAAGGAACATGAATGTATATGTATGTAAATAACCTTTACATACCTATGTACATTTAACTTTTAACGTATAAAAGTAACTTCTAATCTTAAATTATTATTTAAAGTTACTCGTAAGTTACCAATCTGTCAAATACCCATTTACTATGGCCGTTAACCTTACACAAAAATTATAGGCAATGGGCTCGGAACAAGCCAAAATGACTATGTTGCGTAACGGAAGTACATGTCATAGTGAATGGTATGGTATCATACTTCAATATACTAGAACATTTTACCTAGTCAGGGACGATAGTATATCTAAGTTTTGACGACCTCCGTGGCGCGATCGGTTAGACGCCTGAACGCTGATCGTGAGGTCCCGGGTTCGATTCCCGGTGGAGGCAGAGTTAAGAACTACGCTTTTCTTCTGCTTTCCAGTCTGGTCGTTGATTATATATGCTATATATGTATTTATCTATGCATAATAAGTATATATTTCTTAAGTATACGTTGACTAATACCCTTAACACAAGTCTTAAATGAATTTACCAAGGGGCTAGTTCAATTGGAGTAACAATGTCAAATTATTATACTATACTATATACTAGAACATTTAAGCTAGTCAGGGACGATAGTATATCTAAGTAACATATTATTTACTATGTGAGACCGGGTCATATCACGATAAATTTATATAGATGATGGATTATAATCGCGAGGCGTAACTGTGGATGTGTCTTCGGATAGTGTGAGTGTAGTGTGTCGTGCTATGAATTAACAAAAATTTCGAGGGTAGACAGACATTAGCTGAGACGCTAGAGATCGCGCCACATAAATTGGCAGTTGGAGGCGTCGCCACAGTCGCGTAATTCAGTGTTACCAGTAAACACGCCAAAACTAGCACTCATTGTGCCATACGGCTCGATACATTATAGGTTTCATTTGTAACGGTCTTTGGTTGCAGAGCTATAAGCTCAAATAAAACAAATTAATATATCAAAGTCAAAATATGTTTATTTAAAATAGGCCCTATCACAAGCTCTCTTTGAATGTTATCTTATGATTATATATTACATATATTATGTGTTCCTTCACTCTGTCTGCAATAGACCGTTTAGTCTGTCCGAAGTAGGATTTCCCACAGCTGCCATCAATCTTATACACACCCTTTTATCTTATATCATGAGTATAAATCGCGAATCTCTTAAAACTATTATTTCAAACATGGCACTGAGCATTGTCTTTACATATTTTTTACCGAGGTTAGTTCAGCGGAGACCCTAGTTTGGAGAAGAACTAACAAGAAACTCCGGAAATTAATTTATTATAATCACCCTTAACAAACATAAAAATTACAAAGAGTGGGCAAAAAACACAACGCTGGTAATACTAAATTTACCTTTCATACAAAATAACACGCAATGGCGGAAACGTCAAATTTAGTTCCAAGTTTGGCTACTGCCAATTTATGTGGCGGGATCTCTAGTCTTCCCGCGACCACGGCCTATGCAAATGTCGAAACGTCGGGCAAAATAAAGGTAATCAGATATCTTTATAAATTTATTGTTATATGACCCGGTCTCTCATAGTAAGTGAAATGAGTATAAATCGCGCGTTTAAAAATAACTAAGTAACATAGTTGCTCTTTTTGTAGTATACATTCACGTCCTTCAATCCCTTTTAGGGTGGACAGAACCTTGGAGATTTAGTAACTCCTAGGTCACTTTTTCGCATAAATATTAGGGTTGTGATGTTTAATGGAACATTGGTAACAGGTTGCTAGCCCATCCTTTAGTCGCTTCCTACGACATGCCGGGAAGAACGGCAGCTAGTTAGCATTCTTTTTACATCCCAGACTAGCACGGAATAAGATAGGGACGTAAGAGTATCTAAATAGTTGTTCTTTTTGTAGCCAATTAAAAAAATCCTATTAAAGTAAAAGGTGACAAAAGGATACATACTAGTATCGCTAATTTTCTATCATGCGTTAAATAGAGTATGTTAGACGATGTAATAGAAACCTGACAATATTATTATTCCATGTCAATATTATCACAACTACTGTTACTTAAAATTAGCAAGGGGATAAAATATATGTGTTTGTTGTTCCGTAGATCTATCTATCCCGAAAGGTATAAAAATTACATTATCCTAAAGACAGACGCGTTCACGACCATTAACCCTTCCGGGTACTCAGTGGTTTAAGTTTTCATCTCCGCAATCGCGGAGGTAGTATTCTAAGGCCACTTAGAGCCCATGTGTTGACCAGATAGTCAGTACTCAATGTGACAAGTAGTAAGCCATGTCGCCATTTACAAGCACTAACTATTACCTTTTCGGGAAACAGGTAGGTTTTCTCACGATGATCCCTTACCTCAGTATTCTGTGCATTTCAAA
The DNA here is from genome assembly GCA_030578115.1 of Leucoptera coffeella. Lineage (NCBI taxonomy): Eukaryota > Metazoa > Arthropoda > Insecta > Lepidoptera > Lyonetiidae > Leucoptera > Leucoptera coffeella. The sequence goes on from JAMBLF010001063.1 coordinate 138,880, forward strand.
CATGTATTTATAATACGAAAATATACATAAGTTCATGAAACTTTATTTCCATTGGTAAAATACTCAGGACAGATTTGAACCCTGTACCCACTGATACAGAGAAGCCCCAAACAATGAAGCTACGCCGAATTAATTTCGTTCAACGTATGTTTATTACTGCGAATTCATTTTATAACAACGTTATTGTTTCATACACTGAATGAGATTGTCCTTCTATGACAAAGTTCTTGGAAATATCAAAATTAATAGCATTATAAAGGTACGTATATACGCATTAACGAACGCAAACTCAACTGCAGAGTATCTTGGCATGTCTTCTCTGCAGGTTTTTCCTAAATACCAATAGTTTAATTAGATCTATTTTGTTTTATAGTTAAATTATTTTAATTTGTTTCAAGTTTGTAAATATTTTGTTAAGATTTTATTGTTAAAATGTATTATAATAAATGACTTGGTTATTCCTTGATCACAGCACATTTTTTTAAGATTATCTAATTTTAAGGGTAATTTTTCATGTGTGTTTTTTTACTGTCAATTTTTTTTTAATTTTACTATTTTTTTAATTTTATTTTAGATTTTACTAATCCGCAACAATAAAAAAGAGAGTGAGTTTAGACAATTCATACAGCGTATGTATGTATACTTTTATGAAGATTATACTATGATGTATTATGGAATAAACGAAATACAACATAGACGATTATTCTGATCATTAATGTACTTAAAGTTTTATACAAAACATGGTGTGAAAACCTACTTATTCCTTGATAGGTTTGTTTCCACATCACTCACATATATTCCTTTTGTCTATCTACTATACAATGGGTTACGGGTTTCGTAGGGGCCGGCTCAATAAGACATATGGCAATCAAATAGACGCTATATTGAAAAAGGGTAACGTTAAAAGTTCCTTTAACCGCCAAGTGTGTATGAGAAGGTGTTTGAGTGTCAATGAAGCGAAAGTGGTCTGTCAGAATTGGGACAAAAGGGGATCCGTGATCCCTGTCATCCCCTCTACAGCGAATCAGGCGTGATGTGTATGTATGTATATAAGAAGCCTTGTTTCCACAAAGTGTAAATTAGTTTTCCCATTTACTAATGTCAATACTTGGAATTGAACATGGTTTACCATCTATCACGTTAGATTTTGACAATTTGATCAAAATCCGACATGTTGGCTCGAGGTTGCTATAGCATCACTAACTTAACTGTTTCGGAGATTAACAAATGAAACTCTGTCTGCATTGGACAGTAAAATAGTCGTTATAGTATGTTTTAAAAATTATAACTACCACCTACAGAATGACCCAATTTCAGTCTCTCGTGATTCTCTTTATATGATACTTACGAAGATGTAAAATGAATATTGAAAATGTAAAATTGTATGATAAATTGTCCATGTTGTAAAAATATAACAGTGTACAACGGTTCATGTTCTTAGAACACTTCTAAAAGAAAGAGGGGTGTACAGAACCTCGGAGAAATAATTGGTCACTAAATTTGTATTATAAAATGTTTGGAGAAAAAAATATATACCATTCAGTCTAACGTAGTTTTTTTCAAATCTTATAAATTATGAGAGCTTACAAAGGTACCACCGACTTGTTGATAAGTGTATACTAATATTATGCTGATGACAGGTATGCATACTATACTTTATAATTATTAATACTATGACACGTTTAGTTTATAATTCACACTTTTTCCTAACGATAACTTTTAATATTGTTACAAAGTTTTGTAAAATTAAATCCTAAAACTTTTTCGTGCATAAATTTATTTTTTTTAAAAACTAATCAGCCCAAGCTATCTATCAATTAATCGTAGAGTTTACTGAATTCAAACGAATAAACAATTTTTACTTTGTAAATCTCTACAACAATTTTATCATCATCGTGTTACTCTTAATTTATTATAACACCAAACCAAACCCGCCAAATCAAAACCATAGACAATCTAGATCGTTTTGCAAGCATGTCAACAAACCCCTAATTTCCCATGGCCCCCCCTCATTCGTCCATTATGTAGAAAGTGAATGTGTTTGGCGAAGACTTGCGTCGGGGCATACGCGCGCTGGCGGTAAATCGACTCAAACGCCGCCGCGGCTGTGCGTTGAAGGTAAATAAAAAAAAGTGACATTGTGAAAAGCGGGAAACGGCTGTCAAAATGAAGATTTTCGTTGTTTTTGGTAAGTTTTGTTGGTTTTTATGTATGTTTAATTTGTTGGAATTTAGTTATTTAGGATATAATAATAAATGATATAAATCAATATTATAGTCGAAATTTGAAGCTCGTTCGCATTTTATACAAGCAATTATTATTATAGTTTTAAGAGATTCGGGATCTATACTCATGTTTAATAACTGATGAGATCGCGTAACAAATTATTATTATTGATAATTTTGGTTAGAAAAGTTTTATAATTCATATACAGTAATTAACTTTATTTAAATTGTTACTCGTATTTTTTTTTAAAGGAAGAGATGGTGTTAATGATACATATAAATACTTATAATTCAAACAGATTTTTTTTTTATTTTAACAACATTTTAGTAATCAATAAGTTATTTTGGAAATTTTATGACAAATCACAGTTTACAGTGAAATTTTAAAATAAACTAAATTGGTAAATATTGATAATCAAAGGTAGGTAACATATGCTATCTCTATTCTTTCCATTCATTAATAAAACATTTCCATTACCTCCCTAACATCTATCTAAAACCTCCATTCACAATTTGTTGAACAGAGTAAAACAAACAAATTATTCTCTGAACCAGCATCCATGCAAATTTCTAAAAACAATTTCATTTCTCCGCAAACACCAATTTTCATGTCCCACATAAAACAGTGTAAAGGGGAGTTCATACAGACGCCTTATCAAATTACGTTTCAATTTTCTTCGCCGTAAAGCCGCGTTCACGTTCTAATTTTCTTTTGTATTTTAGGAATATGTGTGCTAGAGTTTAACAAATATTTTTTATAAATTCTAAAAAATATTGATAAAAATAATATTTTTTTAAGTATTTATTGTATATATATGGGTATATTATGTATATGTGTTAATATTATCATCTAATTATATCTAAATAATGTCTTTTTTAATATATTCAATTTCTTGATAAGATTTCGCTAACTTAAGAGTGATGATACCAAAATTGTAAATATAAGACTCAAAAACTTTTCTTTAGATTACTTGAATAATTAGAATCTAACTAGCAATTTTGACTATATCGCATTATTGCCGTCTGAAATACATGTATTCTTATTTTCATTGTACCTGGTAAAAAGCTTCCAAATAATTCATAATTTGATCCAATTTATACATACATTACAAAAACGGTCGTCTATATTCTATCCACATATTATGGAAGTACAAATGTATACGTAAACTTACTTCCACTTCGCGTGTTCAGTGCCAATAACAAATTTCCTTATACTGCGGAACCCAAGTGCACGCTAGCACTCGCTCGTGACCGCTTTTTGTTTTCATTTGTTCGGGTCACGCTTTTCTGAACAAACCTATCTAAGGTTAAGGTAGAACAGATAAATGGTTTAATTTAATTTAATTTCGGAAATAATAATTACATATATACGCTTCACGACTTATATACACACTCCCTTTTTTATTGTGGCGGTGTAGTCAGAGGCTTGAGTACTCATCTCCGAAATTTCGAAGGCATGTTAGGTATGGGTCACTCGTAGCCCACGTTTATACAGCACCCAGCGTGATAGGTAGTGAACTGTATTGCCGTATATAGACACTGGCTATTACCTACCCTAGGGATAGGCAGGTTTCCTTATGATGTTTTTCCTCACTGTTAGCGACTGTTAGTTAATTATAATAATAATAAGGGAACTAACTAAAAATAGTAGCACAGTTAATTTAAGTAGTATTTTGTTTATAATTAGTAATCCAAAAGCAGTGTACACAACATGACAAACTTAAGATATAAAGTATATTGAATAAAATAAAAAGAAAACAAAAAAAATAGAAATAGTTCAATTATAATGTCTTTTTGGAACAATAAATAGTTTTGTTATTATTTCATTAGCATTGCCAGCTAAGCATTAAGCAATAACAGAAATAAACAAAAACCAATTGGGCAAGCTAATTAGAAAATCGCAATAATTTCTGAAATAATCGACAAATAGCATTATTCCACTATAAACATTTCTTTTCATAATCACACCTACCTTAAATTCATCATTCATTCATTAATACATGACTTACCACCTGTCACATTGAGTACTGACTATCTGGTAACACGTGGGTTCGAGGTGGCCACAGAATTATTACCTCCGCGAGTACTGTGATGGAAACCTAAACCTCTGACTGATTTTAATCCAATATCTATGTTAATTAGAACCACGTGTTCTTGTTTCGTTGAATAGTAACGAGCTAGTGATTAGAATGTTCAACTGGGCGATGTAAACGAAGAAATATGATATTTTCACTTTTCTTAGACACGTTTTGAGGTTCGTTTGAAGTGAGATATGGTTGTTTCTTTATGAGAATTGAGCTAAAAATATAAAGGTTTTTTTCTTTAAAAACTCGTATTTTAGTTGACATTTATTTAATAGTGATTACGTTAGATCTAGTTCATGCGTATTTAAATTAATAAGTAACAATAATTTAATTTTTTTCCAAGCATTATAAGAACATGGCAATACATAATTTTTCGAGTATATTTTCTACTTGTAATTATTGAAATGTTATAATTTTTTATTCCTAACGTAACATTTGTCCTGCTTTTTGTGAATAGCCAATAAATAGCGTATAGTATAAAGTATATCTATATAATTTATACACCTGTAAATTGAAGTCTTCAATTTGTCAAATAAATACATAATAAAGATGTTAATCCTCAATCGATACATCAATCGATACTTGCACGATCGATAGAAAGTCATTTACACGTCACTTCATGTAAATTAGTACAAGAAAATGCGGTAGTACAATTGAACTATTGTGTATGCGTGTAAAACATTGAAATTCACGACCGATTTCTCTTGACCCCCTCGTGGTTGAAGACTTGTAAGAAACCAGAGCTTTGCTACACTGGTTTTGTATTTGTATAGAATAGGAAATAGTGCGGGGTATGAATAGTTTTGTTTGATTAATTAATTGATGAATGCATTTCATTTTCACATTTTAATATCGTGTGATGTTATATTTATGTATATGGAACATGTATATGTTATTATACAATATGAATGTTCCTTGTTTTTAAAAGGTATTTTTACGTTGTTATGGAGGTTTGGTTCAATTGTAACAAATACACTAATTAATGTAAGGTATACACAATATATTATCGATGTATATACATACCATAGTAAACATTATTCTCAAGGCGGGTGTACACAGCGCGAAGAATACAAGAGCATGTATGAGAAGGTTAATGGGTGTGAGTGAAGCAAAAGATTTATCGGGATCGTTCCAGGTGGCGAACGATAGTTCTCTGCCCATCCGTTTATATACGTCGAAGCGTGAATATATGTATGTATGGTATACACATATTTTACGATTGATATAAAAAGCTTTAACTACCAACAATAACAACGGTATTGTATAATATAAAACTCACGGTTATAGCCCTCAAATGGCTAGACAGAATGCTTAACTATATAAAATTTGAGACAAATCCTCGTAGAAGGATCTGATTACTTTTTGTTACTAAACTAGGCACAATTACCTGTCTTTCTATTTAGCTTAATTATCTACGTAAATGAAAATCACTTTTGTCTTTTACCGATGAATGAACATACATAATTAACAGTCGCTATTTGTGAGGGAAAACATTGTGAAGAAACCTGCCTATCCCTCGGGATAGGTAATAGCTAGTGCCAGTATATGGCGATACGGTTTCACTACATATCACGTTTGATGCTGTGTAACCAGTGAAACGTCGATTTAGAGTTACTCTTACCTAACATGCTGCCGAAATTTTGGAGATGGGCTCTCAAGTCTCTGACTACCCTACCACAATAAAAAAGGAAGTGTGTATGCACAAGTCATGACAGTGTATTTATGTTACTCCCCTTATATGGCACTAGCATATGTTACACCAAACAGCACAATGAGACAGTTGACCTACAACCAAAGACCTCTACGAAGAAAAGCACCAACTCCGAAATCAGGACAAAAAGACGATCCCTGACCCAGAAAGTGCACAACTCCAATTTTCATAATTCGCAGACCATACGTCTTGTCTCATTCACGAACATTTTATTGTGTGAACAAGGTCACTCTGCCTTAATAAGATGACAATGGATGTTGTATATTTCAAGACGAAACTTAACTAGACTAAATAGAGAGAAATTTCTTCTATAGTGAAATAGGAGTAAACAAATACATACGTCC